>RJWH01004367.1:0-109762 GCA_004363575.1 Solenodon paradoxus
TTCCCCTCCCCCTCTTCTTCTTCTTCTTCTTCTTCAAAATACATCTAGAGTTGCTGAAAGTCGCGGCCCTGGTCTCAGCACCTGTGTCTGCCACACAATCCTTAGCGTGGTCTCCTGCACATAACAGGGGAGTTTATCCTTGCTGATTATTATTTTTCTTTTAAACATCTTGGGAAAAACACCTCTTGGAAAAAGTTTTAAGATTCGATATTGCTGCTGAAGTAGTTCACGAGAAGGTAGGTTTACATTCAGAAAAACAACTTGGCTTGATTTTCTTCTATAATTAGATCAAAATCACCTATATCCCAAGGATCACAAGTGTATTAGATTTCAACAGTGATCAAGGTTAACTTTGATAGAGTCACTAAGACTTAGTCATTTTGGGTTAAATTCAAAGCAGATCACAACGTGTGAAAGTTTTGTGGCACTCTCTCTCAATATCAGTCCTAGCAACACAGGCAATCCAGCCTTTAAAGTGTTTTCCTATGTAATAGGATCTTTTTTACAGGCAGATTAAGATATTAGCCAAGTCAAAGCTTCCAAAATAAAGTACACTGTCTACACACATGCACACTCAAATGCATGTGTGCACACACACGGAGCTCTTAGATATTTATTAGAACTCACTTCACCAGGAGAATAATTATTTTCTACTCTTCCGAAGTTTGCTTCTGAAGGGAAATGTCAGGTATAGAGTAAGAAAACGTCCTGTATTTAGCAAATCAAGTGCCTCAATCAACTTACATTTGAGGCAGTATATACAAATACATGGGTTCCAGTATTTCTTTTAAAATGCCTTATGAATCAACTAAGGCCTAAGATGACCTGTGTGCAGGTGTGTGGTCGGGGCGCTGCATCAGCAGTTAACTTACAGCTCACCGGGGCAGTGTCTTGGTGGCGCCAGTCTTCCTCCCATCTGCACATAGTTTAAAACATCGAGGTTGGAATGAGCTGGATAAGGTTGATGACCAAGAGTTAAAATCTCCCAAATCAGGATTCCAAATGACCTATGTGTTGCAAAGAGTGCGTTAATGAACTTACTGCAAACATCGTTTTTTACAGTCATTTCTCCAACATACTTATTCCTGGGGTTACTGGCACCTACTTTGCGATTGGCATGACTGGCGCCATAAAAAGCAAATGGGAGACTTAAGAGAAAGTTGACATTAAGAAAAAGTAGAATAATCAACTGCCCATTAGCAACACTTCAAAAGTGATAGGGAGGCTTTGAGGGTACAGAACGCCCCTACACACACACACACACACACACACACACACACACACACACACACTCTGCTTCTCCTCTCTGACTGAAATAAGGCTGCAGACCTCTGCTTCCTGAGACTGACATCATCTCCAACACGCTGACATGCTTGGGGTAAGCAAGAAAATAGTTCCTATTTTTTCTTTCTGAGAGAGAGTGCTGGCAAACATGGGGAGGAAAGGCATGAATACAAACTGGCAACATGAAAAACCTATTTCATCCCATCCTCAGTTTTACCTAGGGCCAGTCCAGCTTAGAAGTTAATGAATGAATCTTTATTTTTGAGTAGCTTTCAATAAAAGTTTTGAGTGAGCAAGCAAAAATGAGAGATCCTATTCAAATAGCAAAGAGATGTCCAAAGCTTCCCAATGTTCTAATCTTTTTGAGGCCTATGGTTGAAAGTTTCCCTATAAATTAAAGTATCACCAAATAGTAGGCATTTGAACATGTACTTGGGCATTAATGCATAAGCACCAATCTATATTTGTCATAGCTTCTATCCTTTGGGAGAGTAAATACTTGAAATAAGTGTGCCCATTTCATACATATTAGCAAGACAAACATGAGAGCGGTCTCGACCAGTGAGACCCAGGAACTGTCCCACTTTGGCCACCAGCTTTCAAATTAGCTTGAGACGTATCACTTAATATCTCTGGTCATCTGCTAGTCACATAAAAAAATAAGATTAGTTGACCTGTTAAGATCCCTTCCTGCTCTGACATTGACTCATTCTGCATTCATTTCTCTGGTCCTGTTAAACTCACCATACATCAGATTGAGTGGAGAAGATGCCATCCACTAAACTTTCGGGCGCCATCCACCGCACAGGGAGCAGACCCTCCCCTCTCTTTCTATAGTAGTCATTTTTATAGATGTCCCTCGCCAGTCCAAAATCCCCAATCTTCACTCTCCGTGGACTGGTATAGTCTTTGACGGAGACAAGGCAATTCCGAGCTGCCAGATCCCTGCAGCAAAAGTTATATTTGATAATAATCATAATGATAATCATAAAGTTCCAGAGATCAGGCAAGCAACACTAGTAAGCTAATAGGAAGAGAGATTTCTTTTTTTTACAAGAACGATTGCTATTTTGAAGGAATGGAAATATTTAATCACCTTGTATGTCTTACCCAAACTCTAAGTGATTATTATGCCAATATCCATAAGAACCTTGAACCCAAATTATCACTGTACCTGTGAATGAAGTGCATCTGTTCCAAGTAGACACAGCCTTTTGAAATATCTACACACAGGTCGACAAGGTCAACCAAGGTGAGTAAAGGACCATGAAACTGTAAGAAACAAAGGAAAAATGACAGGCACTTCTGCAGTTGGCTTAAAATATGGTACATACATACATGCATGGCTAACATATGTCTTCCTGCAAATGCATGTATAATGTCTTAAAGAATTTATAGCTGAAGTTTCAAGAATTCAAACAAAGAGGAAGAGTTAAATGTATATGCTTTCTGCTGAAATGTACATCAAAAGGCTATATTTAGTAAGGACAGATGAAATGAGGATTTTATTGTAAAGATCTCAGTGTCGGATCAGACATACCCAAATTTGAAACCTATCTCTGCTTCTTAGTTGTATGAACTTGCTTTCATTATTCAATTCACTAAGCAACTTTCTTTATAGGTAAAATGTGAACAATGATACTGCGCAGGGTTTGAGATATAATTTGGAACCTGCCTGGTATGTAACGGGCACTCAGTACACAGTAGCTGCTCTCATATGTAGTAACAGTGATTTCATCAGTGGTTGCCAGTTTAATTATTAGCCCAATGTTAAGAAACAATGTCAAAAATGAGTTTGATCCTCATATTAGCCCCATATAAGTTGTTAGTTATACTCTGTGGCAAAGTCACAGATTAAATCTGTCCTAAGCGAGTTAACACAAATATGCATCTGTACAGCTGCAATGGCATCTACCTGAAAAAAGTCAGTTGGAGTTTCTCTTAGTACTAGATGGAAAAATTTCGAAATTCTTGTCCTGAGCTATATCCATCCGTTCTCCATCCTTCCCCATTTCCCTACAATGACCCTGGTTCAGGCTTTTATCATCCCTATCTGAAACAGCCCCAGCTTCCATGTCTGCAGCTTCCTGTGCTTTAATTGGCTTGCTTCCTCTGACCTAATGTCCATGGAGTCTGTAACAGATTCCTGAATACAGCTTCCCTGCAGCCTCAGGCTGCACCAAACTCTCTCAATATCCATGGATTTCTCACAGTGTGCCCTCTCCCCATCTGCTTCCATCACACAGGGCCACTTTCAGCTCCTCCTACACATTCTGCTTTTCTCAACCTCTCTCGGTGCTCCCATTCCCAGAATGGCCTTGTGTTCTTGATTTCCAACCACACCCTTCATCGAGCATCTCAAATCGTTTCCAGTTGAAAGCCCTCAGTTCCTCCTAGATGTTGCTCTGAAAGGCCATTCTTCCTGCCTCCACTGACAAGCTCATGCCTTGTCCCAAAGGTAGGAAGAATCTTCATTTTCTCAGATTCACTTTTGCCATGGTCCCACTCAATCACACTCAGGTCTGCTCACCAGGCTTCCTCGTGCTCCCAACAATGACTCCCCCTGCATGTCCTCTGGACACCGGTCTCAGGCCCTGTACCTCTGATGAGTGTCCCAACTAGCTCACTGGTGCCTCTGTGAATAGAAACCTGCTTTGCTCTTCACAAAACCTACTCTCCTCCTCAAGATTCTCCTCACGTACAATCCTGCTCCTGAAGTACCATTTGGTGGCCATCAACCTCGTCTCTGCTAAAGGTGCTGAAGACCCTGCCTGCCCAGATCTCTTAGCAGCACTGCTTCTGAAAGACCTTGTGACACTCTGTTAGGTTACCTCAGCACCCCGTGTTGTCTCCTGGATGACAGATGCTGCCCTGTGCCACTGCCTGTCACTACAGAGGTGGTGATCTCGGTCAAACCTTCCATGACTCATGCAGGAAGGTATCGCTGCAGAGGTCCCACCTTGGCTGTGTTTCAAAGAGCAGTCCTCTTCTAAGAAGCCTTCCCAGGTCTCCTCAGTTGGAAATCATCTCTCTTCCCTCTGTGCAAAGCTGTATAATCTCTACTCCTCTCTAACAGGCCCTCTCACTTTCTACCCTAAGTGAGGTCTTATTTATATACAGCGTATCTTCCTATTATGTGGAAGATCTTAAAAGCGACAGTCACATCCCCATCACTTTCATTTAATAAAACCCACACCTCAAAACGGATCAATTAAATTGTATCTGGTTTGAATTTGTATTATTTTGATAGGTTGATTGTATTATTTCTTTGCGGTTTTTTTTCTTTTTTCTATCTTAATACAAGCCCGGGATATCAAAGTCAAAAAGAGCCTGAGAAGGCTTTGATTGACTATATCAGGGTAGAGATGCACAAACCCAGGTCCTGAGCATAAAGGCCTAGACTCAGTTTTGTGTGCCTGGTTGCAGCCAGTGTGGATGCAGTCATCCAACAACGATCCTGGATCTGGAAGAGGGAGAGGGGCACTGTGGCTGTGGTGGTAACGGAGCCTTCCTCCTGTTGAGAGAAACTGACCCCAAAGAACTTAGCATGCTGGATTCTAAGAGCCTCTGGTGTTTAGCTTCCTTCCATCCCTTCCTTCTGGTGCACAGGGCCCATCAGCACCCTATCCTACAGGGTGGGAGTGAAGGAAGCAAGTGAAGAAGTCATCCTGGCAGCTGGCAAGAAAGGCCATGGCAGTGGACTTGAAAACCCGTTATTATACTCACAAAGACTCTGGTTTAATAGGAATCATTTGGAAAAGCAGATCAATGCTTTCTTTTAGTCTCTCTTCATCCTTTCTTGTCTACCTGCCAAAAAACTTTTTAAAAATGCTCTAAACATTTTTTTGTTTAAGAGACCGGACTAGAGAAATACATGCTTAGTTCCACTGACTAAAATGACAAGATAGGGGAAGTTTGTATAATCTCCCAAGGAGGAGTCAACCAGGAGAACAGATGTAACACATGAAGGGGAAAGCAAATGGAGGAGTGATAACTGAGCAGAGCCAAGAGAAGAAAGCAGACTGCATGCCGAGGAAGAAGACAAGCATTCAGCTGTTTTTCACTACAGAGCCCTATAAAGTATCTCTGAACACAGGGTGAGGGAGAGGACTGAAAGCAAGGGAATGTCTATTTTAAGGGTTAACTAGATCCAAGATCCCTCCGCCATAGCTGAAGGATTTCTTTGTAGAACATATACACACACATACTCACATACTCACACACTGAACCAAATCAACTCTAAGTTCAAACACACCAGTGACACTGAGGCATGATGAAATTGAAGAGGGGAATTAAATGAGATTCCATATACTGAGACTCAAGACCTCCTACCCTTCCCTCCTTTCACCTCCCTGGGTTGAGGACTCACGCTTTGATCCTCCCTGGTGAAACTGGTATATGCCAGGAGAGAGACATGAGGGGGCAAGGATCCTAAAGGAAGCTGTCATAGACACGTAAGTCTCAGCCAGTCTCCTACGTCTCACTTTCAATGGGACACACAGCACAAACCGCCACTGCAGAAAACTTTCTCTCATTAAAAATAAATCCCAGAACATGGGAAAAAGGAAATCAAGACACTGAAGGAAGCAAGTGACTAGTAAAAATACTGTAAGCAGTATCCTAGGAAAGAAAATATTTGTCATGTATGAAGAAAATCTAATACTATTTCAAGGTACAGTCAAATATAAGAGTGAATCCATGGAAATGAGTATAGAATTGTAAATTCTATACAAAGCTGAGGAAATCTATCAGAATAGAGAATAAAAGGACAAAGAGCTGGAAAATAAAAGTAAAAAGTATTGGAGAGAAAAACCAGAAGAACAAAAGGATAAAGCAAAGTGGTTCATTGTCCAATTAATGGGATTTCTAGAATAAGAAAACAGTGGTAATGAAGAGTTCTATTTATTATCAAAGAAACAGTAAGAATAAAATCCAGAACCGAAGGAGATGATTTTTCCAGATAGTTTCAGATAAGTAAAAATTTCCACAGGTAAGAATTCCTAGGTGTACCCTTGAGTCTCCTGTGTCTGAGACACTGGCATCTAAACCACATGAAGCCCAAGGAAGCAGGTGCAATACCCAGGACCAGAGTGGAAAACTAACATGAACAACTAAATAAATAAAGCTATATCTGCATAAAAATAAGTCCCTAAAATTTTCCACAAAGGAGAGGCAAACAAACAGAAGTCACGTTTGGGAAGCCGAACGGTATAAGACTTATTAAGGATAACTGTCAAAGCTGAAAAACAAAAACACAGTGAATTTCTTTTTGAGAAAAAAAATGACTTTCAAACTAGACTCCAACCAAACCATTAGGTGTGAGGGAAGAAAGGACATGTTCTGGAAAAGAGAAAATAAAGACGACTTTGCCTCACATGCATGCTTTCTAAGTTGACTCTTTCTGAAACAAATAAAGCAGTCATCGAGTCAAGGAAACACGGATCTAACATGAACTGAGTTGAGGGGAGTTACCAAGGAAAACATAAAGGACATCCAGTGCAACTGCATCCACAGCCTAAGGATGGACGCCCCACCCGCCCCCAATGCTGACTCCAGGAGGAAAGTGTCCAAGAAAAGAATTGCTAGGTGCTGGGTGATCCGATAGACTAAACCGTACTGAGGATAGTGTTCCAATTCTGTCAGGAGATGGGCTAACGAAAGACTTTTCTGTTTGCAAAAATGGTAGGGTTTGAGTATGTACCTGAGTCAGTCTAAGAGAGTTAAATCCTCACACTACATAGTAAGAGGTCAGTGATTTCCCCCAAAATTGAAATCATTGTGTTGCAGAATAAGCAATAGATTTAGGAACATGGAGGTAAATATGAGAAGGAAAGCACAGGTTGTAAGGAAAATAAAAACAAGAAGCTGGTTGAATGTCAACATGGATCATGAAATCAAGAGTTCTGATTTATCTAAAATAAATGAGATGCCTATGAGAATCTAAGCAGTCCAATTCTATCCTTGGGCTGCTGGTGTGAATTTAATACATTATATTATAACAGATGTTGATATACATCAATGTACATCTGAAACCTACATAACGTTAGGATGCAATATGCCTTCAATGAAATTTTTAAACTAAATCAAATTCAAAAAGATAAGTCAACTGGGTAGAGACATACACATCTAGTACTCAGTAAAGACATGAGGACTGGAACATATCAATTTATTTTTAAAAATCAATCTAGTCTAGACAGGTTCGATTAAGTACAGAGAAAGATGTGCTTTTTCCAACTCCACCTAATCCCTGTTCTCCAGAAAACATGATTCTGTCAGGGAGGGCCCTATTTTCCCACTAACTACTGAACGCAGTCTCAAATAACCGGAAAATACCAGAAATATAAGCCCGGGATTCTAATTTTCCTAATTCAGCATGAAGGAAATACAAGAATTCTTTCCACAGAAGTCTTCCAAGTTTCTACCATCCATCAAAACTACAGTTATGGAATTTAAAGAAAACTGACAAGAAACAATAGGGCATTTGCCCCATACTGCAAATACCATGAACCCCATGTCCTACCGTTGTCATTCGGGCTTTACGCAAATAGTTAAGAAGGTCTCCTCCTTCCATCAATTCCAGGATAATGTACTGGGGTTCATCCAGCAGACAAACTCCAAGCTGCTTCAGAATATTGGGATGATTAAACTTGCTAAAAAGCGGAGAGACAGAAATGAGATGATATGATAGTGACAGAAATCCTAGATGAGGGCCTTTGTGGGACAGAGGAATTCTTTATCCATAGTTTCCTTCGAAAGCTCTGATTTTTTCCCTCTAATAAATGAAAGGTTCCCCTTCAAAGCACTGCCTGTGTGCTGGCCTTACGGAGGTAACAGGGCAACCCCTAGTGGCCAATGCATGTGGAAAGGCGAGGATGATTTTGGGGAGGAAAAAATTCTATCGGTATTCTATGTTTAGGAAAAGAAACTAATTTTAACTAGTACCCTTCTCCAAAAGATATTCGAGCATCATGCTTTTGCTCATCATAAGTATATAATTCTGTCCCTTTTAGAGAAACATTCAGACACTCCCAGTGTGGCTACGCTGTTTTCTAGAGATGTCAAAGCAAGTAAGCTCCAATCTAATTAGAACCCACAGCTGAGGACCCTCCGGTCCCCACTGCCTTAGGGCTTCATTTGAAGGTGTCTTGAGCAGTTTCCATGATGATGAATTGGTTATAACCTTGAAGGCAAGTTTACCAAGACAAGAGATATTTTCACTGATACTGTACTTCAGAGAATTCTCCCTTAGTCTACATGGTGTAGTAGAAGACGAGCCTGCTTGAAGCTGAAAAGCTTCCAAATTCACTTGCAAAAACAAGTTTCCTACAAAAACTGAAAGAAAGGAAGACCTTTTTCAGGAGGACTGGCTGCACCCAGCACAGAAGACTTGCTTCTATAGAACACTTGCTACTTCAAATATATTTCTGTTGAAATATATTTCTGTTTCTTCAAATATTTTTAACCATATTTGGGGCACAGAGCATGATATTATAGCGAATGTTAAAAGTCCATTAATTGGATGTAAAGTTTTCTAACCCTATCAAAGGAAGACGATTTCAGAGCTGTACTGATACCTCATCAGATGTGCCTCCTTCAAGAATTCAATTTTCTCCTGGTCTGTGGAGCCCTTCTTTAAAGTCTGTGCAAGACAAAAAGCATTTCCTGTGATCTCACTGGGTAAATAACAACCCTCTTTGTTTTGTATTGTAATGTTCATCTTGAAAGCTGGAAGCAGATGCTAAATAATGCATATTTATGTGCTCTGTAAACTTGTTGTTGATAGTGTCCAAGTAGGAAAATATGATAAAAGACCTAGTAATATTTACACAATTCCTCCAAAATACAGAAATTATAAAAAAGAGATCAAATTTGACATGTAGGTCAATTTCATAATTTTCCTACTTAATATCCATTTCCCCCCTTGCTTCCTGGCTAACAATACCCTAATTTGCTTCCTGGAAACCAGTGCCCAGTCCCAGACAGTTGGTCCAAACTAGTGACAAAAATCATGCTCTAGAATTTTCCAGCTTCCTTTACAAATAAGGGTATTTCTCTCACTCATTTCTGGTCAATGAAGTGTAAGGAAAAAACTGCTAAGGGGGAAAGAGTCTTATGTAAAGTTTTTACTTTCCTGAACATGTACATTTAACATCATCGTTTTCCTTCTTCCTGGCTTGGATGAAGATACGCTGCATGATTCTTTGGCAACCGTTTTGGGACCATGAGGCAACTCACATGTACAAGGTCAAGAGAATTACAGATACGCACCAAAGCCAGTAGTCATCTTGTTACGTGAGAAAAATAAACGTGTGAACCAGTAAAGTCTGGGGTAAGTTAAACAACTTTTAAACAACCACCTTTGGATGTAGAGAGAATTTGGCAACATTTCTTGTCGTATAGCCCACTCTCAAAGTAATAAATTCCTAATAAACAGTGATTAGGATATTATTCAACCACACAAAAGCGTCATCATCCCTCAAAACAAAACAAAAAGTTTTGCAAAAATATCAGAGCCTTCCACATTATTGAGTATAATTGACATGTTGCATTTTCCAGTGCTTGAAAAAATGTCAGAAGAATAATATTTCAGAATACCTAAAAATCATAGAAACCCAAATTTCAGTTTTTATAAATAAAGTTTTATTGGAAAACAGCCACACACATTTGTCTACATAGGGACTGTGATGGCTTTCCCACTGCAATGGCAGATTTCACACAGCTGTAACTGACATGACCTACCCAACAGGTTTAACATGCTTGCTATGTGCCCTGGTACCTAGTACCTCAAGACTGTGCTTTACAACCAGTTCTCTATTACCGGAAAGGAAGGGAAAAATTTTCCACCAGGTCTTAGTTTATTAATAATCTTAGAGATAATTATCAATTGCTAAATATATGCAGGAAATAGAAAAAAAATGTGATTTCTGAAAGTGGAGATAGGCTTCTGCCTTCTGCCAGTTCTCTTTTCCACTAAGATCACTCATCTTTAATGATGGTTATCTCCACGTGAATGTCCTCAGGTAACATGCTGAGGAGTTAAAAGTTCCACATTACCTTCACTGCTACTTTGGTTTCCCCACTTCCAACTCCTAAGATGTCCACTGCTGACCCTTCATACACTTCTCCAAAGGCCCCACTTCCCAAGAAGAGACGCAGAGTCAGTTTTTCCCGAGGGAAGGCAGGAAGACTTTCAATCTCCTCCTGGGTCGGGAGAGTACTGGAAAACAATGATATTGCTGGTCTCCCAAAAGGCATATGGTTTGCAAGGTGAGTCTGTGCTGATGTTAGTGTTGGACAGAAAGAGTGTGAGAAAGAGAAAGCTCCTGGCTTTAAAACACTGCAGTCATTCTATATGATATAGTAACATGGAATTTTGTGGGTTCCTTCCCCCTATTTTAGCATCCAGAATATCCCTTCCTCATTCCAAAATCTAGAAAGAGCCTTTTTGTTTCTAGGCACCATCGTTTCTGTGGAAACATGGCTGTGTGCACGGGTTGATATTTCTACTGTAGCTTGTTCTGTTAAAGATATCAGCTATTAACTTCTTCACGTTACCAAAGTAGGTAAGAAACTAATGCAAATTACTAACAAATACATCTGGGTGGATGAGCAAAAAACCTTTCACTTGAACTGCTTCACATACTTGGCGTGATATGTGAAACAAAATGTACTGTGACCTCAAAAATCAACTCCATCTCTATCAGGTTAATCTTTAGAAAGTCAAGCTTTTCACTTGGAATATTATGAAGTAGAAAATGCATCTGCATCTAAAATACTCTAGATTTTAAAAGAGAATCTTGACTGTCAGGTATGTTGAGTTATTTTCTGAAGCAGAAATATCACCTCTGAATAACTGATGTAGGTCACCTCTGTGTCTACTTTAAATCTTTCATTTTTATGCCTTGAATTACATGTTTCTAGAAGCAGGACCTATGACTATGGTATAGTATCCTGTATAAAGACAGATTTAAATATTCTCTTTCATTATGATGACAGTAGGAGTTAAAAACTCATCTATCTTACAAAGGCTTTGTAAACAATCATCACACAACTTCTGAAAACGGAGTGAGATTGACTTAATAGCACACATGCGATACTTAAAATGCCTCTCTTCCGATTGCCTCCAGTTGAACCAATCATGTAACCATCGCCTCTCCTCAACACTGTGTTCACCTCCTTGCTTCATTTATTTTTTAACTATCTGATAAAAACTGATTCTTGCTTACTTCCCTTAGAAAAGAATAATCACAAAATAAGCCATTCATCCCAGGTCACATTTGAGAGCATGCAGAGATGCCATTAATACTTGTGTCAGAATAATGGGCATAAACCAGGACAGTCCTGGGCAGCACAGGCTGCGTGATCACGCTGTATCACTGACCCTTTTCATCTGGGTTCCCCATAACGATGGCCCAGGCTACATACTATATCGCATAGCAGGCGTTAGCCAGGCCTATGCCAGCAGCCAGACCTCGCAGCTCAGTCAAAGCTTTGTCTTCGTTGATGAGAACTGTCAGCCCTTCCTTGGGAGTGTTTTGATTCTTGAATCTTGTGTGCCAAACTGTTAAGAAAAAAGGACATCGTTTACAAAAACATTACTTCCTTTTTCTCTTAGGAAATGTTAGTATACTTCAAATGCCTATATATATATGAATACTATTGGTAGAATAAAGAATTTGATTGAAACATATGCCTATAATAGAAAAACTAATTACATGCAGGTAAAAATCCATAGAAAAACATGCTACTTCTACCACACTTTTTAACCTCAATTCTCGAGAGTAAAATTTAGTATATTTCTTATTGCTATTATAAACAAAATAAAGTATCTTAATTTCAGAACTTATTTCTAAAAATGACTCAAAATAATATAAGACAAAATTGCATACTTATTGGTGAAATAAATTCATTTCTACATCCACATATTGCCAGGTTATAATCCTCAGAAAACTGAGATTGCTTTCACTATAATGGTACACTTTTTAAATGCAAAATCCAAGAAAGGATATTCGTTGTTGTTTATGCACACATGCTCAAATATACAGAAAACTCACTGGAATGAAACCCACCAAATGTTAACAGTAGTCCTTTCTGGTTGTTGAATCATGAGGGACTGCTATTGTCTTCTTCATACAATGAACAGATATTAATTATTTTAATAATCATAAAAACTTAGTAACATTTTTTAAAATTAAAATATAGTTATAGTAACAGATCACCCATCTACACTAGAATCTACACTAGAATATTGATTCAGAAGTTGAAAACAGCAAGGATGCTTTATGAGATGTCGTTAAATTTTGAACTTTATTTCACAGTAGCTTCTATACCCAGCAAGTGAGCATTGTAGTCAAGTGAAATTTCATCTGAGGGGCCACACAGGGAAAGGTCTTAAGTAGCTGTACTAATGCAATTTTCCAACTGGACACGCTCCCACCAGCCCTCTTCATTTTAAAGACCCACTTTCAGGCCACACACACCCAATGACACCTCTGAGACCTCTGCTTATCTCTGCACATAGAAGACCAACTATGCCTTTCAGTTAGCACTCAGCCACTGCCCTGTACACTTCATTTTCTAGTGCCTTCTCCTATTATTTCCTGCATATCTTGCTATTTGTTTTTCACACAGCTATGTCTTCCCTCTGTCACTGAAAGGTAAGCTCCCAAGGATGGCAATATATCTTACTGATTTATACTTCCCCTACTCCCAGCACTAGGCTAATGTTGCATATAGATATGACCACTCACCACGGCGAAGGCTGTTTGTGCTGATTTTTAAACTCTTGTTTCAATTTTATGTTTATTAGCATGATAGGCAAGAGCCCTCAGCACAATACAAATTTGAAAATAATTGCTATTTTCATTACTTTAATAACTCGATCTTTCTTTATAGATGCCCACATTCCTACTAATTATAACACACACAATGCTCCTAAAAACAAAGAACCGAATTAACCTAACAGTGCTCAAAAATGTATGAGTTGCAAACAGAATAATAAGACCTTCCACTTCTGAGAAAGTCAGATATCACAGGATTTCCTGAAAGCACCACTGGTGGTCTGAAATGATCTCATGTTCATTCACCAGAGTTCAGAGTTCCAACAATGGTGAAGTACAAGCAGAGAAGCGAAGGTCAGATGAAGGACGCTTCATGTAATACTGCTTCCCAGTAGGAAAGCAGACGAGCAGTCAAGCCTATATGCCAACTGCCAAATATACTGCAGTCATATGGGTAATTCTGGAGAGGCTGGCTTAGTGGCACAAACATCAGCTGTGTCATAGTTAGACTCCCTGGAACCACAGGTTAAAATCCTGGCAGGGTCAGCTGAAAAGTTTAGCTTTCCCAATTAACTGAAGGAGTTCCATCTATTATCTGCAGAGAATCTGTGAAAAGAAATCGCAGTGCAAGTTTTAACATGCTCTCAAGTAGTTTATGATTCCAATGAGTCTGGAGAAAGTATAAAGATTTAGCACACTTAGGGAAACATTGGCTTTGTTGATACTGAGAGCATTAAACTTTTTATTTGTAACTTTTCCTTAAACTTCCCCTTACTTATCAAAAAAAAAATTAAGTCACTCTCTCCTGAACGTGTGTTTTGAGTGTTATTTTCTACTAAGTATTATGTCTTTTGTGCAACACTTCAGCATGTCAGGGACTCATAATATCATTAAACGATAGGAGGGCCATGTCTTATAATCCAATCCTGTACATTTTGGGAGCTGAAAGAAAGTGCTAGTGATGTTTTGCTGAATTAACAGGAATGAATCTGGAAGTGTGATCACAGTGATAGCCCATCAGTCCAATTACTAATTACTATTCCTTTGGGGATTTTCA
Organism: Solenodon paradoxus; assembly: GCA_004363575.1. Lineage (NCBI taxonomy): Eukaryota > Metazoa > Chordata > Mammalia > Eulipotyphla > Solenodontidae > Solenodon > Solenodon paradoxus. The sequence goes on from RJWH01004367.1 coordinate 14,122, forward strand.
TTGCATTTTCTCATCACTAAACCAAGTCTTTAAAAAAGGACTTTTGGAATCAGCACATTAGTAGAAAATAAGTATTGGGAAATAGTTAGATTTCTATCTACCCAACCTCATTCTTCTTCTATCCCGGCCATTTATAAGTGAGCAGGAATTGAAATAAGCAGAGCAGATGTCTGAAAGCAAGAAGGAATCCTATGCCAGAAATGGATTTTCCACCAAAGGGGCCCTGCTCATTCCAAATGAGTCTGTCTGCTTGGAGACCCAACTACCCACACCAAGGACTGGCTCTGGTTTCTCATTAATTCTGAACGCTTTTTAATACACAGTTATTTTTTCTTTTATTTATTTCAAACTATAGACCACAAAACTCTTACTACAAAGTCAATCAGAAGAAAATGTTATCTTAAAGAAAGCTAAACTCAGCATCCTTGCAACTAGTTTTATGTAAAGTCTACCATGAAGTCAAAATGTTTCATAAAAATGTACACAAAATGTTTTTCATAAAATAATTACCCCTAAATCAGGAAATAATCACAGAAGTTATTATTTATAAAGGCAAAGGCAAAGGTAATATCGAAAACTTTGTGAATTTATTTCACATGGGAGATTAAATCAACTAAAATATAAATCAATCTGAATGATCAAATAAACAATTTATCATCTATTTTAAAAACCTATTATACTTACCGAAGAGCAATAGGATGACAACAATCAGAAATATCCCAACTATAATAATAAGTGTAAAGTTTGTTTCTGGTATCCAAGAACCATCTAATGAAATAAATGGAAATAAGAAATTAATTCACAGAATAAAGCTATCGAGTACCAGTGATAGTCCAGATATACCAGAGCTAGCTCCTACCAGATACTAGCAAGTCAGTTGTCAAATCTTATAGCTTGAAACCATCTGTGGTGAGAGTATTTATGCCACAAGAAATTAAAATCAAGATTTTTTTCTTTTTTTCCAAAGAGCTAGTTTACCAACACTTCACTGAGATACACATACCCGGTCTATTACCTTAATGTGACTGAGGAAACATATTTCAATGAATTGGAACAAAGGAATCTCAGTCTTCATATATCAGATAGTTGGGATTATTATTTCTTCTACTACATCTTCATACACATTGAATCGCATGGTTATCAAATATAAATATGAAAACATGGTACCTTCTCTTGGGTGGTTTCAGTTGAGTAGAGAAGGCAAACATGTAGACCAGATCTTAGCAAACTACAGCATGTGGGCCAAATCTAGTTGCAGCCTGATTTTACATCGCCCATGAGCTAAGAATTATTTTTACATTTTTAAAGTATTATTTAAAGAAGAAGAATATGCTATGTAGGTTGGAGGTAGCCTGCAAAGCCTAAAATATATAGCATTTAGTTCTTTGCAGAAAAAGGTTTGCTGAGCTTTTATCCAAACAACTGGCAAAAATACAAATAAGAATGACATTAAATTGTATATAAAGTAACAGGATGGGTATATGGAAAATGCAGTCATTCATTTTGCCTAAGGAGCATCAACAAAACTTCAGTGATGGGTTTATTTAGGTTAGGTCTTGATGGATGAAAAATATTTTAATTTATGTAAAGCGAGAGGCAGAAAATCAGTTATGGGGTAAAAGGTAAGTAGTGGATGTCTGCGTTCCAGGCTGAGGGGAACAAAAAACTAAAGAGTCATAAAACCTTTTTGCCATTCTGATATGCCTACAGCATAGGGTTAAATGTTGGGCAAGATGATGTTCCATTAAAAGACAAATCGCAGAAGGTCTTGACTCCACACACGTTTGCACCTGATCGTGAAGGCAGTGAGCAGAGAGCCATTGCAGGCATTTTAGAGAAAGGTTAAGTGATCGAGCCTGAACTTCAGCTACATTAACTGTCAACAGTGTCATTAAGCCAAGAGTACAGGCAAGAAACGACGGCTTAAATTAGGAAGGCCAAAGTGTAAACAGAAGATGGGATCTCCTACAGAAATCAGGATGGTAAACTCAACAGAACCTGGTAACTGAACAGAGAAAAATATCTATTCCTATCAGATGAGATGAATTGTCAGTCTGCGCCATAATTTATGTCACCCAAGTTATTGCTAACGTTAAGAATTCACTTATATTTGCCTCTGAAATTGTATCTAATAAGTTAGTATAAAGAGACATGGTAACATACCTTCAAATAATATAATATTCTCGCTAATTCCGCTATAATCACCAAACCCCAGATTATTTACAGCTAGCACTCTGAACTGAAATGTTCCTTTCAGATTTTTGGATCTCCATGTGCAAAGGCTACTGCAGGATCCATTAAATGCCACCTTCCACATTAAATTCTGGTTCTGTGTATCATTTGAAGTGACCTTTCTGCAAAAGAAAGAGCAAAGTCCTAAATGTAGAAAATACATGCGATAATATATGTTATTTCTAGATGCTCATAGATCATTTTAATGACAGTACTTCAGAGCATCTCCTATTGCACACTTTACCCTTGATCTCATTCCTCTCACATAATTTGGCTACAGAACATAGCATAGTCTTATAAAGTCATCCCAACAATACATGGAGCCAACCAACTCAGCTCATCGGAAAAATTACTAATAATCAATGACCAAGAGAAAGCTGGAGTTTTTTCTACTATTAAAATATGTTAACTTTCTTCAGAATTTCGAACACATGAATTTTATCAATTTTTAACTGGGAACTTTTTTTTCATCTTAATTCTAAGTCTTTATGCTATTTGTAGTTTACTTACACCCTATTTGGATAAAACACAGAACATTAAATTGATAAGGGTAGTGTACTATTTCAGATACCAAAATTATCATTATATCTAAGCTCTAAGGTTCATTGCTTATTTTTTATGGGCCTAAACTCTACTCAGAGTCAATTAACATTTTTCTATATATGAAACATGGAACAAGCACAAGAGTTGGGTGTAAAAGACAATTAGACTTGACTTTTAACAGAATCACAGATTAATCACAGATTAACAAGTCCAAGAGTTGCTCACAACTCTTACCAAGAGCTAAGTGTCCTAGGAATCATCCTGAGTAAAGTTTTTTTACATAGTGGATTTTTTAAATTTAATATATATCAAGATAACTTTGATTCACAAAATAATGTAAACCCGTATGTGCAGGTTCTCCATTCTGCAAATATATGCCAACACACCCTGTCCACCACCAAACCGCCAAAAGTTCTTCACCACTGTCCATTGCATATGACACAGTGTTTTTCTACACTTTGTAAAATCTTATATTAGGCATTGACAATTTCACATTTCAACCAAACAATTCTGATTCTGATGGCTTTGGGCCACTGAAGAAGTGAGGCAAGAATTTTACACTGATTGAGTACTTTCTATTTATAACACAGAACACCAGTACTTTTAACAAGTTGTTTCATTCCACTGAGTCGTCACAACAACCTTAAGAGGTAAATATCATCATCCCATTTTTATAGATTAGAAATCCTAATTTCAAAAAAACAAAACAAAAAAAGAACAAAGCAAGAATTTAACATAATCTGCATAAGGGATTTAATAGTGTTCCCCAAGAGCTGTGCCCACTCAGATCTATAAATGTAGCTTTGTTTGGATCTAGGGTCTTTTCAGATGTACTTAAGCTGAGAGGAGGTCGGACTGGATTAGGGCAGGCTCCAAGTCAATGCTGGCAGCCTCTTAAGAAGACAGAAATTTGGACACACACACACACACACACACACACACACACACTCACACAACACCATGTGATGACTGAGCCAAGGAATGGCAAGGATGCTGGCACTGTCCAGAAGCTAAGAAGAGGCAAGGAAGGATTCTTCTTTAGAACCTGCAGAACTGTGAAAGAATAAATGCTGTGTTAAGCTTCCCTGCTGGCAGTACTTAGTTACAGTAGCCCTAGGAAATACAATCTGTTCAGCTCTCAAGATCATACACCCTGCACTATCACTAACTCTGCTCCATCAGAAACCACACAGGCACCAACTAGTGTCCTGTAAGAAGTTACTTTGAGCTACTGAAGGTACCATAATTCATTCTGTTTATCCCACAGTCCATGTCCTGACAGTAGAGACTTGGGGCAAGGAAAAGCTAGTATTTGCAGAACTATGCACTTAAGGGATTAGTTGAGGAGTCCTAGTAAAAACTTTGGTCTGACCTGGTTGGTAAACATAATTATAATCACAAACCATCAAGACAGTTCTGCAGATCAGAATGTATTTCACGCATGAAAAGCAGTAACAGAAATTTCAGGAATGTTTTAGGTAGCAAAGTGGCCAACATAATTCTCTACCATGAGCAGGAAATTTGTTTAAGGTTATGGGAATACCAGGACAAGATGAAACAAAAATAGAGCTAAAGTTTTCAAGTTGCCAAGACTATAATTGTGGAAGTGACTTTTGTCACTGGACCCTCTTACAAGATGGTTTCATAGTCCCATGAGGGAAGTGTCTGTCAAATTTGGGATGCTCCCCTCTAGTAGGCATAAACTCAGTTCATCTGAGTCACTTATGACTCACAGAGCTCCACACACTGACTGAACCTGAACTGAGATGCCTTCACTAGCTGCATGGTTTCCACTGAAGGCACATTTTTATTCCCTGAAACTCATTTCAAATGTAGCCTTCACAACAGATAGAAGATCCTAGTGACCTATACATTTCAGGGCATTTCAGGTCTTGATCTGATTTTACATTCTGAAAAAACCTAAATCACTGACAATTCGCAATAGACATTATTGATCTTGCTAAAACAAATGCTCACCAGAAATTTACTTATGATCATATAATACCAAACATGAGCTCAATTTCTTGAACAGAATAGATAAATATTAGTTGCAAGTACCGATGACTGATTTCCATAAAGTTTTGATGAGCAGTAATAGATTTCTGAGAAGAATGATGTGATTTGCCTTATAATTGGAGTGCCAAGGCTGATCTCTAGGAATAGTACAAAGAACATAATGATGTATGCAAAGTCCTTACACTAAACATCCTTTGTGTTTACTTTAATAAATATTATTACTATTGATTCAATAATACCGTACAATTCACTGCTCACTGCCTAGTAATTTACAAAGCCCTTTCCGAACAGGTATACCTGATCTCAAGGATATAGTACAGAAGTAGGCTTCCATTATCTTCAGCTTTTTCCCACTGTATTGAATTTTTACTCCCTTCTAATAATTTCGGAATTCCTGGTTGACTTGGAACTCCAGCTGAGGAAACAACATACTTACTGCTATGTTAGAAGTATAAAATATTCTGCATAACATCTTTCTCTAGAATAAATATATTTACAAAAAGAACAACCAAACACATTAAAGAAATATTCACACATAGTCTCAATTAAAGGAGTATCTGAAGATGTGATAAACAATGGATGAGATGAATCAGTGATATAAGTAACAATCGTTCTTAGCTTGACACACAGTAAGTGAATGTAAAAAAGAAAATTATGATAAATTGGGGGGCATTCCCCTTTGATTCTTAGAGAAATCAACTTGTAGTAATGGTATACCTTTCAGAACACTAGTCAATTTAGCATGTTTGTTAAAAATTTTATTTTTAGAATTAGATACATAGTAGTCAGTAAGTAAACACTTGCTGAACACTCAGTAACAATATTTTCATTTCATTCTCACTGCAAAATACAGCTAGACAGGAAATGAGTATACTGAAAGAACAAGTCATTTTACCCAGTTCAGCACATAGCAAGTTCAATTCAGTATTATCTCATTACTGTCTTAAGGAATCCTGATTCTTTTTCGGTTTCTAGCTCTAGAAATAACACTTTAAGAATAAATTCAACCTCAAAGATTGATAAAATAATGGATGAACACAGAATTGAGAAACTACGGGTTTTCTGAATGTCGGGTATATTGGTACTCACCTCTTGTCTTAAAGCTTTCTGGAAATGAGGTGCTATTTTCTCCTGTCCTATAAAGCACTACTACTCGGACATTATAGGAAGTATAAGGCTGTAAAGCTGTGATGTTACAGACATAAGTAAGACCTTGGTTGCATGAAGCTTTAACATGATAAAACTCACTGTACTTCCACTAGGAAAAAAAGAAATATCAATGAATAACTTTGCTTTCTTAAAAAGGTCCTCCTAACATAGAAATGCATAAGCCTATGACAAGCAATTATAACTTTAACATAAATTTTACTTTCTGTCGAAAAATAAATTTCTTTATGAATGCTTGATCTTAAATATGATCATTACCTACAACAGCTATTTTATTTTTTATTAGGCACTAGAACTAACTCGAATGATCTCAGGATCAGTCCAGGTGGTGAGATATGCACCCTCACTATGTATCATAAGGGAAAATTCAAACTTAACTTCTTGTTATCCCTATTCACAGATACATACATAAAAATAGCCTGGGTCTAAGTAAAATTCACAGCTGAGGAACCATGATGGATCGAGACAATGATACTTTCAGTTCTATGGATTTGCTCATTTCAAAATAATAACATTTTAACGTATTTTGATTCTTTGAAGAAGTAAATAATGACTTCTAAATTAAAACATTTAATTCCATTTTCTTCCCCAAACTGTCTTCATACAGTTCCCAGAATTCCTTATTTTTATACATAAGAAACCTAGATCCCTAAAAGAAAGTCCTTTTTCCCCATCATCTCTCGATCAACAAACAGCAAGATTAGAGTTTAAGGTAGGCAATATTACTCTCATTCCACTTTAGATTCTGAGTCTCTAATTATATCTCTTAGACTTCTTTCTCAGTAACATTTCTTTTTTAAAAAAAAACTATATATTTGGACTTTAATATCACTATTTGAAAACGGTGATTTTTTTTTTTCAATATAAAAATAGGAAAAGACGGAGGATGTGGCATTTTGTCAAGAGTTCTTAGTTTTTCCTAGTAGAGTGTCTCAAGAAGGTCAGTTTCCATAAATAAACCTTACTTTAAATCTCCTTTTCCATGCAGCACTCAAAAGGCCAAGTCACTTCATGGGATGGACACTGTTAGCTTTCTATTTGGTTAGAAACTGTTCCCTGTAGCAGCTTCAGGAAGAGACTAGGTCGTTATAGAGAGAATGGGGAAATGGGAATGGAAGGACTGAAATAAACAGAAATGCTGATGTCCGAGAACTTGTTTGCTAAAGGCATAAATGTGTCAATCTCACTGACACATATAACCTATGACACAGATCTGTGGATCCATAATATTTTCTATGAAGGTGGGGAGAGAGGATAAAACGTCTTATATAGTATAATTCTAAAACAGCTGGGAAGCGACTTCATTTTGAAAGAGAAACCAAGCTAGGACTATGCTGATTTCGTCTCGCAATACCACCAAATGAAACATTCCTAACCAATCTTTACAAATGTGTGACTAGTATAAAGTGGAAATGTACATCCCAGTAAAAAATAAATGCAGCAATTATGAAAATGTAATAATCTGTTCTAAGTATATCGGTATAAAACATATTAAAATATGAAAGTCAACATAGATTCTAGCAGTGAATCAATCAGATTAACTGATGCCTGAAATTTTAGTGAATGTTTTTAGATTGACTAAAGCATAAAGATTTTTGGATGAGAAAGCATTTAAAGTTTACAAGTCAAAAATCAAACCAGGTTAGAAACAACTGTACTTCTCTCCTGTTACTTAACAGTCCTCAGCTGGTTGAAAGAATATTCCTAAATGAGGCCTGGGATTTTGCTGGTCTATTTCTTTTATTTGTTTCACAATGCCAAATAGCTATGGACTTTAAACCAGGGAACGATGCTGATAACATAAAACAAGTAAAACATTCTGAAACTTTAAACTATAACTTACACTCTTTTACACAGACACTTTTAAGAGAAAAGTAACTTCATTAGGAATATTTTCCATCAGAAATTAGATAGCTTTTATACGTCAACCCTGATTTAATTAATGTTTTCAGACAGACCATTGATTTATACAAATAAATACTCTCGAGATGAAAACATCTTCTGCCTTATTCAATAAGGCAGATAAAGAATCGCATTAAAAATGTACCATTGGCTCTACCTTCTGGAGTTCAAACCAAAATCTGGTGAGATTAACATTAGATGGCGCCTTCCATTCTAATTGTAAACTAGTGTTCTCTGGAGCCAAGCCATAAGGTTTCTGAGGTGTCCCGAACATTTCCACGGAGACAGGATGGCTCTCTGTACACCACATTTCCTCGGAGTGACAGGCCAGAACCTTTTTGTAAAAGAGGAAAAATTGCTTAACCTTTTCAGCATCTAAACTTAGAACGGCAATGTAAATGCCCAGTATACTCATGGTACCTTTAATACATATCGTTTGCCACCAGCCAGGCTAGTAGGAGACTGAGTCTTCCATTTGGATACTGGCTTTGTCTTAGAGGCGTCTGGGGAATGAGGGCCAGGTGTGAGATTGCCAGCTGATAGCGGACCGACTCTTCAGGGCCATGTGGCTGGGGAGATTCTCTCCAGGAGACCTTGAGGCTGGTGTCTGATTGCACGGCTGTGTTAATGAGCCAAACTGCCACCGGTACTGAAATAAACAGTGATGAATGATAAGGGAGGCTGAAACAGCACTGAAAGATGCAAAGAGCAAGGGGCCTTAGTGGGTGAATTATATCATGTGAGCAGAACGAAGAGCATGTTCATGAGGATGAGGTCTCCTATATAATGTTAACAGTCAGCCCAAAAGGCTCTTGCTTACTTTTGCATCATAACAAAATCATCCTCTGACTCCAGCTCAAGGACTCGGCTGCTACTGCTGACCAGCACGATTCAGATGTTTTGTGAATGTCGTCAGAAACATGGGAAAGAAAGAGCACCACCTCATCAGGGGCATCGCCTCTTAGAACACCTTAGATTCTAGATCCTTTTTCTGTGTGACAATGATGTTATAGGACTTTAAACTTCAGTAGCTTCAGTAAAATTCACCGAGAGAACAGGGTTCAATGCCCTTTTGTGTCACCACCTTTACAGAAACCTATGACATGTGGGAAGAGGGCGACACTGTGTGGCGAAACCAGAGAATGTGGCTCTTGGTCAAACAGTATTGATTCTGGTGTTTCTTGTAATTTTTTAAAATTTTAATGGAATATTATTCCTCAACTCCTGTTAGAGGAAAGGTCAGGCCATCGTAATATTTTTCTAAAAATATATTTATTAAGTTTTAAGAATTCACATAGTAAAGATTACAAAGCATTCAGATAAAAAAGATATAGACATCACATATATTACAAAATTCCACTCTAGATACACACACCAAGCCCAAAGCTCACCTCCACTTCTTGTTTTTCCCCAAATCTCTTTTCCCAGAAATAACTGCTCCAATGGGTCTGAATAATAATTCTTTACAGCTATCTGTATCATGTATGTTGAAAATGGTTGTAAACCTTCAATAAGGGCTACATGCTCCTGAAATTCCTGTAATTAATTTTAAAAAATCAATATCTGACTTTTTTAGTACAAATAGGAAGAAAATATTTAATCAAAGAGAGCAAATAACGAAAAGATTCAAAGAAGTTACATTTTTAAATATTGAATTATGCCTTAATTCACTGACCTAATCTTCCCAGACCCTAATTATTTAATATCTCCAAGAACAAATACCAAGTGATTAGGAGGCTGCAGTAAATTTTGTAACATACTCATTTCACATAGGAAGCTAAATCCCCAGAAGAGAATGCCATTCTTTAGCATTACATTAGTAACTGACAAGATGGCATTATAAGGGAAATTAGTACAATGAAAGATTGCACTACATTATCAATCATCCTTAGACATAAAACTTAAGAAAGTACAAAGACTCTCCTTGGGCCAATGGTTCTCAGCTTTGGTAGTACTTTGGAATTATCTGGGAAGTTTAAAGAAAATGCAATGCCCCACCCATAGAGATTCTGACTGAATTAGCCTGGAGGGAAGTTTTAGTTGAGAGATCTTTAAAACCTCCAAGGAGCAGTCAAAGTTGAGAAACACTGTCTTTGACGCACATTAAGGAGAAGCTATAAGGGAGATAGATTAGTAATCGGGACAGAAATGCCCAGGGCCCTGAGCCCAATCTTGGTTAACAAATGACTCAATCTGTCTCTGAAACAACTCTTAGAAATGTGTTTGTTTGTTTTTTAAATTGAAAAAATAAAGAAAGCAACAAGAACCAAGTATATTTTCTGACAAAGTCTATAGAGCTTAGTGTTCAAAAGAGGATGATCAACTTTACCTTTGCCTTGGTTAAATAATCGGCACAAAGCAAAATACTGAATACATATAATTCTATCGCAAAAACAATGGAAACGCCAATGCTGATGCCGGAATGAATTATCCTGATATATTCATTCAAGAAATATCTAGTGGATACCTAAACTAAAGTGCTAGAAATACCATGGTGACTGAAATCAGGACATAATCCCTGCATAACAGCACATTTCACAACACATAGGAAATAATACCAAAACATAACGTAACTTTCCATAAACTATGGGAGTATATAGTTCAGTTCTTTCTCTTCCACTCATTTCTTAATCCTCAGTCTGCTGGCTGCATAAACAAGTCTCTGACCCTTTCTGGAGCTAACCAGATCATCAGAGAGAGCCACAAATCAGTTCTTTCAGGAATCTATTACCAGGGCAGTCCACCAACTGGTCAGAGTTAACCTGCCCTGAACTTTTACTCCTAAACAAGACTGGAACACAATCTGCTTTGAAGAATCATCAGCAAAAGGTTGTTTAATAGCATGCTCCAAACGAAACATCGAAAATATTTTACTGTAGCTAAGATGTTTGTGAAAAGGGCATCATACAAAAAACAAAGACCACTAGTTTCAACCTTACCAGCATGCTATATTTCAGTTGGGAGCTATTTTTGCTGCCATTAACTTCTTTGTAATAGACCAGGTATGTTGGAGTAGGACTGGTGATGCCGTCCCACGTGAGGTTGGTCCTGGCTAGTGGTAGTTGGATTGTGAGGCTGGTGTTAGTGCCATTAAGTATAATTGGTGCTGCAGTATCTGAAGCTAGATAGAGAAATCCTTTATCTAAAATAAGAAGAAAAAAGATTAGAGGCATATACATAGGTATGAGAAGAATAGTCGCTATTTAACATCAAGTTTGTCACCTTTTCCTTTTATTTAACTGATATGATAGGACATATTGACAGAGAGTGGAAATGCTATTCAGGACAGGAAAGCAAGTTTTATCTACATGAGGGAGATGTTATCAGTGTAACTGGCAATTGCTTAAAATTTCCAACAGGTGGAGCTAAAGTATCCTTAATGAGACACCTAGCCAGCAAACTAAAGACCCTTTTCATTAAGTAATGAGTATTAAATACAGCAATTTTAAAAATAAATTTTAGCTATGAAAAGTCATCCTACCTCTAGGACTCTTATTTGTAGGTATGTGCAAGTATGTGTTCAACTACAAAGAGATACGCATGAATTTTTTCAATCTCTTAATATTCTCAGAGTGGAAAATGAATTATCAAAATGCGTACTCAGCTTACTTCAAAATTCTTCCATTTTCATATTTTATAGCTGAATACACTTAAACAAAAAGAACTTGTTTCATCCATTTCTCCCCCTGTTCAGGAGAATTATACTTAGAATGACATGGGCACCATGCTGGTAGATAGAATTTGAAAAAAGCTTCTGAAATCGCATGACATTTGAATTTCACTTGCAAAATTATGTAATGCTGTCTTTGGCTTTTGTTGGTTATTTTATTATTTCAAACATTTTTATTGATCTCCCGGTAGAATGTAGTCAGTTTTACCATAATGGGATTCTAAAATTGTCTCTAATTGTGAAATTAAGAAAAACTTTGAGTGATATACAAAAGACACAATAACAATAAAAATAACAGCACAAATATACACAGGCTAAATGACTGACATACATAATGGAACAATAAAGAGGTCACTTGAACTTGAGAAAGATCTGAAGTTTTCTGTAATGCTTTTTGATACCACCAGAAGGTCTAACATATTGTTAGAGGAGGAAAGAAAGAAGGGTAATTACGGGATTAAGAAGAGAAGGGATGGGCTGGCCGGGCAAGGGCTTCCCAGGTCCAAAGCTGCCCGCCACTGCCCAGCAGTGTACACAGCGAGAACTTGTGATGTAGAGCACGCAGCAATGACACCACACACCAAATCCTGAGGTTGGAGAAATGTTAAGAACACAAAGAAGGTCTTAGAGGGACAGTCCTGGAGAAGGTGACATGGAACTTTCTGATCCAAACTTAATGGACAAGCTCTTTAAGAGTGTGACTTAATACCTGGAAAAGGCTGAAGAACTGAACTGTAAGCCAAGACATGTGCACTCCTTTGGGTTTTCACCTGGAAGAGGATGACTCCATTGCTTTTCTTTGCTTGGTAAATCTGTGTGCTGTCCTTCACTGAGGCCATCCAGTAGAGAAATTCCCCATCCACAGTTAAGCTAACAAGTGTCCTTGCTGTTGATAAAAAATATAATGAACAAAATCAATAACTTATATTTTCCACTCTAAACAATGGTTGAAATCCTTTTTCTGAATCACAACTGCTAAATTTTGAATGTTGTTTCAACATGAAAACACTTATGTCATTACTAAGGACTTTATATTTTCTCATTTCATCTATATATCAAATTAGGTATTATTTATTATTATTATTATTATTATTATTATTAGCAGAAACTTAGAGGAGTTGAATAGTCTTCTCAAAGTCACTAAGTTAGTAAAAGTTAGAGTCAGAATTTATAATTTATCTGTATGAACCCAAGCCAGATGACACAAATCTGAACAGATGGGTGTTAGATGACAGACACATAGCTCAGTGCCTTGTGCAATATTTTTATCAATTATTTGGAATGATATACAGTAAATATCTTAATCGTATTTCAGATAATACATGATTCTTGCCGTACTAGCATATTGTTAGAAACTTCACATTTAAAAATATTACAGCAGAATCAGGAAATAAACAAATTTAATAGAAACAAAAGTAACAACTTAAGTTCAAGTTTAAGATCACCTCTATAAACTAAAAAATGAAAGGCATCTGGCTTAATAAGAATTAACCTAAAACAACTTTGAGAATAAAGTTACTATGTGTGTGTACACCTGCGCATATGAAATATACATGTTTGTCAAATGTCAGGCAGACCAAAGACCTGATGCCACTTTCAGCTAGAATAAAAGAAGACCTAGGAAGCACAGGCCCCTGTACTGACCAGAGACAGTTGTAGAGAAACTACAGGAGGTGACTCAGGCAAAGAAAGAATTTGAAACTTGAGTCACAAATACTTGAACTTTTTCATCTAAACAAAAAGCTTCGAATGAGCAATGGCAATTGTCTATAGTTGAATGGCTATCAGATAGGGAGAGATTAATTGTTTCTTCTTAATTGTCTCGATTTAGAGGCCAGAATTCAAACCAATGAATGGGAGGAGTGGAGAGAAGACACTGGCTATTTATAATAGACAATCTAATGTGAGAATAAGCCAAAAATTTAAGACTTCATTATAAAACATTTTTTGTAAACATATCCAGCCAATGTGGTTTTTAATAGAGGTTATTTCTTCTAGTATCATACCAGCTAAGTGATCTCTAAAGTAATATTTTCTAGTTTTAGGATTATGAAATTCAACTATGAATTCATAAAAGATTAAACAGGTCTATATTTATAAAATAATGGTCCATCAGATTATCCTTGTGTACCAGATACTAAAAAAACAATTACTAGAACCCTGATCAAAATGGTAAGGAATAAGGGAAAAAGATGTGCTTAATTCCAAATAGAATCAAGACAGCTGGTCAATAACCAGACTGAGGGGTCAGTGAACAGAAAATTATTAAGAGGAGACATCAAGGGGGCAGAGATTCTTCCTAAACTGGTCTAATAGGATTCTTACAAAAGGCAAGCTAAGAACAGTAGTGGGGGGTGAAGAATTTGATCAGTTATCAGGGTACAGAAGGGTTTCTAAAATGATTTTGTAGTAGTTTTGCTAAAACTGAATTCAGCAAGAGTGGATACTGAAGGCCAAGGTCAAGGCTAGCTGAGAAGAGGGCTCCGAGGAACCAAAATGAAGTTTGATCAAGAGGAAGACCCTTTGTTATAGATTCATCAGAAACAGGTAATTTTCCTAAAAAATAAAACTTCAAAACATTGTCTATACTCTTTATTATATCAATCTTTCATTTTTTTTTAATTTTATTGAAGGAACATTGCACATAACTGCACAGGTTTAAGGTGTACATCAATGGAGATCAACAGCTGCATACAATACATGGCCCTTTGGAATGATTACCTTACCTTTCTTAGCCTCAGTTTTCTTATCTGAAAAATGGGGATACTAAAACCTACTTCATCAGGGTATCATAAATATTAAATGTATTATACTTAGAATTTATAGTTAAGCTCATAAATTGAAGTTTCACTGTTAATTCTAAAATAAAAAACCCTCAATAGTCAGAAATTTATGTGAATGCTTATATATACATACACAAGTGTATATATGTACACACACATACATACATACATACATATATATATATATAAACAGCTTTAATTCTACAAGAATATCTGACTTGGTCCAGAGCCAATACCATTTGTATTTTCTTTTGGGTATTTATGGATTGCAAGCCCTTCTATATGGGACAGCAGGACTATCATCACTACTGAAGATTTATGTACACACACATGGATGTCTTACCAAGCAAAGCAGGCGCCATGACAACTCGCCAACACTGACATCCTTCCAGATCCATAGACCAAATCTCTTGCCCTTTTACAAAGTATATGTGTGGTTTCTTTAGATCAGAGGTATCAATAGTCATTGCTCCACCTAACTCAAATTCAGACACATTGCAAGAACACGGGCTCCTCTCCGGGTTGGTGGCTGAGCGTTGCAGAACGCGATGCACAGTCTGGTTGATAATACTGTAGTAGAACATCTGAGAACCCAAATCAGAAACTTCTGTCCAATACAGGCGACTGAAGGGGTGAAAAAAAGGTCCTCCCACTTAATGAGCAAACACATATCATTACAAATATCAGTTTCTGGTGAAGGGAATGCAGCCTTTGGAGAGAACATGTCCAAGTATACAACACACTTTGTCTGAGATGAGGAGGTCAAATGCAGTCTTGTTTACAGCATTTTGCAATGATTTCTCATGAAATGGGTTTACACTAAAGCCTCCAGTGACCTGAGACCTCTATTGAATGGCTCGTTCATGACTATAAATACGAACCATATTTGCATATCCTTCATCAATCCCCATCTCCCATCTCTTTCTCTCAAGTTTGCTTCTGCTTTTTAAAGCTTAACAATCTAGTTTCAAAATAGATTCATAATCATGCTGATAGCACAAACAAAATGCATCTTTCCAGTGTGAGAAACTGCTTCTCAGTTGCTGAATGTAGGCCTTGAAAATCATTTTATGAGACCATGAATCAAACTAAGATGGATGAGTCTAGAACAGTTCTTACTGCAAGATATGCTGTCCATCTAGCTCCTGCTTATCTTCTCCCTCTACCCCAGTTCTGCTCTTGTCTTTACCGAGTGATGACATTACTAAATTCACTGATAATAAAATACGCTTTGGTGGCATGATGATAATTAGCTTAACTTTAGTTTAATTGTCAGTATGGATTAGGCTTCCATATGTTCAGTTGTGGGCTCATAATTTATATGTAGAATTGCTTACTATATATTTATATAGTGGATCGAGACCCCAAGTATCTTATTTTTCCATCTTTTGACTTCTAATATTAAAGGTATTATATTCACTGTGGCTCTCTTTCATCACAATAAAAACAAATACTCGTCACATACCTTAAAAAGGGATATACAGAAAAAGAGATTATTTTTGATTTTTTTTTGCAAATGTTCAGCTTCTGAGGGGATTTCACTTTATGTTCAAGGTCAACATCAAAAAATTGCATTCCATTTTGAGAATCTTTCAGAACAAAGTAGAGGTGCCTTGATATCCAGTCAATTGTAATAATAGTGATATCCAAAAATAGTGCATCTTGGAAAATCTTAACAATAGGTAGAAAACACAGTCAGGAAGCAAGTGATGACTTTTTTCAAAGTCAAGGACTTTTCTGTAATCACTAATATTACATATCTACTGTACTTGTCTTTTGTAATCCAAAATCACATTAATCTAGATGTGTTCCACTGTAACATTTTTCCTCTTCTCCTATCAAATATTTTCCCTAGTAAATTTCCAATATGTTGGCTTCAACCCTAATTCATAGACCAGTGATACAGATTCACATATTCAGGAAAAAATCCCTTGGTGAGTTACTAGTTCAAAGAGCAACTATCTCCTTATGATGACTCCAGAAAACAGAGCTGATCATCCCACTACACAAGGTTCTTCTTTTGCCCTGTTTTTATAGATTTCCAACACTCACCTAAGAAGCATTATGCAAGCATAACTTACATTTCCTTGACTCTTCCTCCTATTACTACCCAGCAGGAATTAGTCCCATTGCGTCTTCTCCTTTCTCACCTCACTGCCTCTCATTTCCTGTCTGATTTTTGTCATAGCCTCTTAATTGTCTAAACTTAGTCTTCTCTAAGTCATTATTCACAATGCTGACAGAAAAGTTTTTCTAAAACATAACTTGATTGTGTTATGACCCACTACATTTCTTTTATGACTTTATATTGGCTTTATAATTGACACTTGACTCCTTAGTACAATAAAGTAGGCCCATTACATTTGGACTCTGCCTACATCTCCAGCTTTCCCATCAGCCTTTCACCCTACTCTCACTCCCACCTCACTTCAAACTTCCTCCCTGAAAATACTGCAGCTCTTGCCTCCCTGCCTTTGCACTAGCTATGCTCCCTAAGCTTTTCCCCACCTTCACCTTGTCATCTTCTTTGTACCCAAGATGTCTTTCCATCTATCATTACCACCACCCCAAGCTGGACTGAATATCCCTTCTCTGTGATTTCACTGTATCCTGTCCTCAGCCTAGCACTTAGACTGTCTTCCATCTATCTTCTCTACTAGCTAACATTCAGTGAATGCCTACCACATGCCAGGCATTGTGTTAAGTGCCTCACATGGATTATCCCATTTGATCTTCACAGGGATACTATTATGAGGTACCACATAACCACAGTGGTTAAATAACTTACTGATGGCCACAGGTCTATTAAGTAATAGAGCCAGAATTAAACCCTAGGTTGTCAGATTCCAAAGTGCACCCTCTTAATTATTATGCAATGTCTTCCCATGTTGGACTAATACTAGACTGGGTTTGTTCAAGGACTGTGATTTTTTTTTTTTAACCTCTATCCCTAGATCTAACACAGTGCCTTAAACCCAATAACTGTTAAATTAATTCTGAATGCTGTTCGCCGAAAACCTAACCACTTGTGACTAAATAATTACATAACATTTGTCTTTTTTTAACCATCCCAATCTTAATGGCTCAACCATTGACTGGTCATTTTAATTACAGGGTAGTGTGAGAGGCAAATACACTACTTCCTCCCTTTCAAAGAGTTACATAGTGAAATACCTCAGAGCTGGACCGAGTGTGCATGTTCAGAAGGAAGAGTGAATCTCCTTGAACATAATAACCCATCGCATTATCAGCTGTGTAGCCCATGGCCCTGATGTCGCTTTCTGCAGAAAAAGTCCACACAACTTGATTTTGATCCATATCTAACAAAACTATCTTGTTGCCAAAAAGAGTGAAGAGGTATGGAAATGGGTTGATTTCTGAAAACAAAAAACAAGTAGATAATATATATGTGAAAAATAACTTTACTTCAGCCAAATTCTATGATTCAATATGAGACTGTTTTGAAAACTACGGGTCTCCTCAGTGCAGACTGTCTAGGCACTTCCAAGCTAAGGATTGTTGTCTGGTTGCTGTTGGTAAAAATCTATTATTTTACTTGACTGTAAGTTCAGCTCAAGTACAGTACTTATATCCCCTGAATACAAAGAGTCCATTGTTATTTGCACAGATTTTAGATAGGAAATACCTGATGTTTTGGATTTCACTATGTCAGAAAACGGTCCTGGTCCTTTGGATGTGAAGACTCTAACCTAAAGAAAGAAAAGGATACAAAAATTACATATATCCTCCAAGACAATAATTAAGCTCTGAGACATCAACTACTCACACTCATGACACACCTTATTCATAGCTTCAAATACTTATTCACATCTAACAAAATAGCAATAGGAAAGAATATTGCTCCATACTCATGGTGGTGTGATTTTTTTTCCCTTGAAAAGTACAAATAAATGGCACAAATTTTTATTACCAAAAAAATAAAATTTCTAATAGAGATCTTTAGCTACTGCCGAAATTAACTGCCGAACATGTAACAGAAACAAACTATACATATTATGGTAAAAACGCTTACCTTGAAATCAACAGTTAGACGCTTCAAATAACTAAATTTACTATACCTTTTAAGAAGGGTACTTACCAAAAAAGAACAATAATTGAACCGTGTTCTTGGCAATGAATGTGTATTTCCAACCTTTACGGACATTATCTCTTCTGATCCTCACAAATATTACCATTAGAAATTGGACAAGGATCCTAATTAAGTCATTCATATACAGTAAATGAATGAAAGAGCAGCTGGCATAAGAATCAAATCTTCTAAGGTCTAATTATTTTTCCTCTCACTGTGTCATGCCGCATCTTAACAGCAATTTTTTTAAAGAAATTTTTGTTAGCTATCTTTTACTGTGTAATAGTAACTCATTTCCATTTTCAAACATTTTTATATATAAAAACCTATAAATAAAATTTATCCACAAAGATAACCTCAGAAGATGGATCTTTAAGTGCATTCTCAATCTATAAAACATTGGATTATTTTTATTATATTTCATTATACTTCTGTGTATAATATTATTATGGCATATTTTAATATTAAATATCTTTTACTGTATTCTATATATTGAAGTAGGTGCATGGTATATGTAGATATAGAATATATGTGAATATACACTATATACTGCATATTATATATTTTATGTGTAAATATAATTATGTATTATACATTTATTTATATCTTAGTGTATATATATATCAAGCAGCCTCTGCTTTTGCATGAAATAAAACTCAGCATATCCATGCATATCATTTAACACAATTCTATGCCAACTGGTATTTGAAATTACATGTATATAAATACATATATATATATATATATATATATATATACAGACACACACAGAGACAGACATACATAACCAGAATATTTTTAACTGAAATACAGATAGCTCTTAACAAATAGGAATGTGTATTATCTTTAATTTTTATGTACAACTTTTTTGATTAACACATGTAGACCTAATATATTGTCTAGTCTCTGTATCTATGAGTTTGATCTTTTTTAGATTCTACATATAAGTGTGATCATATGGTATTTGCCTTTGTTTCACTTATTTTATTTAGCACAATCCACTCAAAGTCTGTAATTCTGTTTCTGCAAATGGCAAGATGTCCTGGTTGAAAATATTCTGTTCTATTATATTTTCTGTATCCATTCATTCATTGACGGACACTTGGATTACTACTTCTTTTCCTTAACAGCTATACCTTCTGACTTTCTCCTCTATCAGCGGTCAAATGGTAACTGAGATATCAATTACATAGACACCAGTTTTTGTTTCCATGGATAACTCCAAGTTGGGGCATCCAGGTGATTCACCATAGTGATATGATATGGTGTAAAGGACTCTAGACACTGGAGTCAGTCAGCTTTGGTAAATAACTGACAGACCCACATTGTTTGTGAGGATCAAATGAGATGATGAGTATAAGAGTAACTACAGTGGTTCATAGCCTATAGTAATAGCATCAAAAAAAAAAAAAATGATACACCCTGGTGGAGTAGTGGTTAGACCCACTGCCTCCAGCTAAGGGTAGTTTACATACATCCCAGGAACCTGGTTTCGCATACAGGGCTAGGGGTGAACAATTAAGATGAATGACTAAATAAAAATAAATAAAATGCTTCTTTCTCCTCTCTTTTCCTTCCCATCTGCCTAGTCATCTTCATTTCTGTCTGCACCTTTCCATTAATAGTAATAAAAATAATAACGACTTTCACAAAATCTGAAAGACGCACTGAATACAAGGAAGTTGTCAAGATGACCTTTATCCCAGTTGTCCCCCTTCCTTTCTATATCTTTGCTGCCCAACTGATGGCTGTGATCACAATGTCCCTCAAATTACTGACAGAGTGGCAAAAGCCTTAACCTAGTTCTTTGATCAACCTCGGCTTGAGTAACGACCCCATACCCCTGTCTCCACTCTCATACCTGAAAGGCAGCAGTGTACCCAGGACTCAGGCCCTCAAGTTGAAAAGACATCGCTGAGGGAGCGACGATGACAGCAATCCAGGGCACAAATGTTTTGTTTGTGTCACTTTGGTTGGATATTTGATAGAGAATTTCAAAGCTTGTTAACACACCATTTTCATGCTTAGGCTTATTCCATCTAAATTCCACCACAACTTCCTTCTTGTGGTATTTTCCACTGGGTAATATAAATATTCTGGGGTTCTCTGGTGCTGATGGAACTGAAAAGCAGAGACGGAGGTGGGGCTTCAGAAAAGAATGGAAGGTTGATTTCACCACTCATGATGAGAGTATGGAACAACTTAGTCATAAATATTTCTCATTCCAGACAGTTATTCTTACAGCTTTTTTAGGAGAGAAGAGTCTATATATTTCTTTAGGAATCGATCCTGACATTTCAACCAGTCTTCCTTATCTCCAACTCTTTTCCTAGCACTTAGGCACATCTTTTGCCTCTGTGCCCTGTGTATGGGAGGTGGGCAGTACTCCTTACTAAATACAACATTTACTCTCTTCCTGACAGAATGATTAGCCAGAAGCAGAAATGGCAGTCATCAGAAAGAAAGGCAGTAACTCTATCCTTTAGTCAGTTCAGGGGATAAAATATCAGCATACCAGGCTCTCTTACCTCAAACCCCTCTGGAGGCAGGAAGATTGTGGTTTTGTGGGTTCCTATGACAAAGTCAACCCAAACAAGTGAGTCTTCCAATCCTTTATCAATTATTTTCTCTCTTAACCCAGAGAAATTCCTCTGCCTGATTTCCAAGTTACCCCACCATAGATGTTCCTCTTCTTTCTTAGGATTCCCCCACTAAGTCTCCTCCTGCTCCCCCACTTCAGTCACACGGTCCATTAGATGTTCAACATTCACGGCGTCATCCAGTCTCCAGGCTTCTTCTATTGTGCTGACACGGAATATCTCTTTTCACTTCACCCCTCAGGCCCAGTTGAAACTTCCCCTCCCCAAAGGCCTTCCTTAGCTATACCAGTCCACATGCATCACCCTCTCTTACGGATGCTGAAGTATTTTGATACAGATGAATGTTTCATAGCCTTACCTGCTCACTCTAGGCCAACATTACCCAGTTCTTGCTGTGTTCTATAATCACTAGCAGCATATGTGTTTATCTCTCTATTACTTTATGAACTCTCGCGAAGAAAATGCCTTTACCTATTTTTTGTTAACCACCCCTAAATCTAGTATAGGATTGGTGCACCATAAGAACTTAATAAATATTTGTCTATTTGAATAATTTCCTGACTGTGTTGTAAATATTCTGAAGGCAACGGCCAAATAGGCCAAATCTTATTGTTCTTCCTCATTGTCCTCAACATGAAGCAGAAAGTCAAAAATCCTAGTGCACCTCCCATAGATGTGGTCATGTCCATTTCCATAGAAGATTCAAGCACACCTGACATCCCAAGAAAATCTCAAAGAGTGAGTGCACACCTAGCTCCAGACCTGTGTAGACTCCACTATGTTCCTGTTGTGAAACTCAGGGGTAAATCATGTTGAAAGAATCTTAACAGTGAAAAAGATGCAATCATGAATGGATATCTGTGTTTATGGAGCTCTTCTTACTGCCTATGCTAGCATATTTATTTAAATTAAACCCAAATGTTACTCTCAATTATTATTATTTGCAAAAATGGCTGAAGGGAGATTTGATGAAACTAGTGAAGTCAGATAAAGGCCCTGTCATTTACTAGCTACTTTACACTGGGCACCTACGGAGCTTCCAAGTTCTTATTTGCATAATCAAAATAAAAATAACAATCCCTGTCCTACCTACCTCAGAGCTGTATAAGGATCACAATGAAATGAAATGATGTTTCTGTCACATACATATAAATGTGCTTTATACACTCTAAAGTTATATACACTTGTGAAGATATGGTTAGTATCCTTTTAAAACTATACTCCAAAGAAAAACATTAAATTTATACATCAGTTATTGACTTACAAAGATTCTGAGCTACCATCTATGAGAACATCTCATATAAGCCAACCTTCTAAGAAAATGTCTCTGTTCTTAAATGCCCATTTTCTTTAGGAAGCATTTTATAAATTGCCTGAAACACGTGTCTGCACCTTATATTTCATTACAATCAAGTGACACAGTCTTTAAGAAATCTTCAGTGGTGCACCTTGGTGGCCTATTGGTTTATCCAGTCCATATACATCCCAAGGTCCCTGGCTCAACACCCAGGGCTGGGGACAACAACCAAGATGAACAATGAAACAAAATAAAGTGCTTCTTCCTCCTCTTTCTTCCTGCCTGCTTGCCTCTGCTCCCCTTCATTCCTGCCTTTTCCTTTAAAAAAAGAAAAAGAAATCTTTGAACTATTCTACTGGGCTAAATTATGCATTTATCTTAATACATATTAATTGTATCTTTCTAATTTCCAAAAAGTCATTGCAAAGATATTGACCCTAAACACACCAACAAAACTGAAAGTCATTTTAAAATACTATTAACTAACCATTCTAGGTCATGGAAAGCAAAATTCTGCCTTTTTAAAAGAAATGCTAACCCATGTACCTGTTTCAGGTGCTCAAAGAGATAGAGATGTCTTGGGGCCCTTTCCCCAGTAGGTATAAGGAGTGACAGAAAGATTAAATAAAGCATAGGGCTCCATCCCTTCCACAGTAAATACAGGTAAAGGCTGCTGTTCACTAGCCATGAACTAAAATATAAGCACAAAACATTGTTTTCTTAGAGAGAGAATTATAGAATCTCTTATTCCCAATTAAAATTCCCAAACTTGGGTTCACATGTAAAGTCAAAATGTACAACTTTGCAAATGCTAACATTGCTAAGTTTCAGGCTGTACTACATAGACCAGTTCAAGTGCATCTAACGTAGCAGTTGCTAACGCACTGGCAACAGACACGACATCTCAGGAATAATCTTAATGATCAAATGCTAGGGGAACTAGAAAAGAGATGAACTTAGCTAAGTGAAGGCAGTGCAAATCAGTGTGAGCAGGCCTGATGCAGATGGTACAGTCCACTTGAGAAATGGAAGTTACTAGAACCAACACCATACCTTAGAATGAGCACTGAATTCCACACTGTAGAAAATTATACCCCAGTCTACCGCTGGAGGAGCATGCCACAGCACTTGAAAACTTGAAGCATTTCCTTCAATCCTAAAGGAAGATTCTGGAACAGAATCTGGGATAACCTTAGGGGTAGAGGAAAAGTTCCCTGTGGATGAAAGAAAGAAAGAAAAGAGGGACAAAGAATTAAAATTATCAATCATCATAGAAAACACGGAAAATTGATAGAAATTACTAATAATTAATGCTAAAAATTTCCTTTTCTTTAATATAGTATTTATATTATTATGTATTACTAATTTAATAACAAATTATTTCTTTTCTATTTCAGGCTATAAATTTGGGTTAACATAAACTGACCACAAGCAAACCAGTAGAAACTACTAAAGTCATTTTCCCTGAAAACATAATTCTTTTTTTATGATTAACCCCAAATTCAAGACAATGATTAGGAAGGGTGGGGACACAATTCAGGAAGAATATATAGAAGGCTTTTGACACACGGCAATGATCTAATTTTGGGAATAGATGGTGGCATGCATTGCAGTGTTTTTCTTTAAATTGCACATACATGATTTTTTAGCATATATGCTATATTTTATCATTGATCTTTAAGTGTTAGCAGAAAGAGTTCAAGAAGAAAAAGAGCTAAGAATATCACCAACAGCAAGGCCAATAGAAGAAGCAAAGGTGGTCAGGCTGAACTGAGAGTCCACTTGCATTTAGACTCCCAAGAACTTGTGTGGGCACCAGCCTGCATAGACGAGTGATTTTTTTCTTTTTTACCATATGAAAACATAATTCATATGGGAAAATTCCACCCAAACATCTGTTTAATAAAAGATGTAGACAAAAGAGGGTATGAGAAAATAAAATACTGTACCTGGTAGAGGCTTGAGAGATGGCTGGATAATTGTGAACTGATTAAATTTGGCTGGTTCCAAAACAGAGACACTGGTTCTCTGACCTATTTCCTGAGCTGTGATTATCCTAAAGCCATTGATCCAGAAGAGCCGACTGCTGTAGTACATCAGTGCGTTCTGGGAAATGTCAGAGGTACTCCAGGCTGCAAATTCTGTGATGTTGGGGTCACCCACGCTGTCAAACATGACACCAGTTAGTGTGTGTATTTATAGTGGAGGAAGAGCTAGTCTCTTCAAGTACTGGAGAGAATTATGTGTGTGAGAGTGTGTGTTTGTGTATGTGAAAACCAAGAGATACTCCCTCATAACACTATCACTATTCTCACTTCTGTATTTAGTTGACTTTTTCACATATTTTCCTATAATATACCTAAATCAAATATTATATGGGCTTTTCTTATGATGTGATATTACACCAGCAAGAGTGTTACACAGTTTTTACACAGGTGATGCACCCCGGTGACTTTATGGATAAGCCCACTGGACACCGTCCACATACATCCCGAAAACCTAGGTTCAAGACCGTGGGCTGGGGCAAACAAACCGGGATGAACAATTAAATAAAAATGCTTCCTCCTCTCTCTTCCTGCCTGCTGCCTACTTGCCTTCATTCTTGCCTGCACTTTTCCTTAAAAAAAAACAAACAAAAAAAAAAAAACGTGATTTTTGCCAATACTGTACATCAAAGGCACAACCTGAATTTTTATTACTTCATTAGCACAGAGATCAAATCTTTGACTTCTTCCATACACCTGCTTCAGCAGAAGAAAGTTGTGAGGCCAGGAACTTCCAGGACTTGGAAATAAGGTTACTGTCCAGAAATGAAATCAGAAAAAAAAAAAAACGTAAACTAACACATAAAGTATGATTTTGCTGCTTGTACACAAGGCTCAAAAGGCAGAAAGGCTTTGAGACCAACCTAGGACAAGGCTCGCACTGATTCATAACTTTAAAGGGGTTGGGGAGTTCATTATGTTCAAGAGATTTTTTTAAAAAGGAAGTACACCCAGGGAGCAAGAATTAGCAGACATTTATGCAGAACTGACAACCAACAACAGTTCCTGAAGACTCTGGTCCCTAGACACAGAGTAGCCTCTCTTACAGGCAAAGCAGCAGCCCGAGTGGCACCTTGCAGCCCAGCCAACAGCCTTCACCCAGGTTTCTCATTCTCCAGGCAACCACCTGGCGCCTAGCTTCATTTGCCTGATGCCCAGAAGGCATGCCTTGGGGTCTGCACGTTCTCGTTCTTGGGAAAGGATAAGCTCTCTGTGATTAATGCATGTGAAATCTACAGCGCACTTCAGAAACAAACACAGCTGCATGGAACCCCAGCTGGGCCAGTTATTAAATATGTGACATTAGGCAAATAACTTAATCCCGTATTTACCATCTTTAAGGGGGACATAGCAAGTCCAACAACTCTGCATCTGCATGGAGCTGATACCATTTCATCACTGTTTTCTCAAGAAATAAGAAGATGGCTTCAAAAACTAGTTCTGGGGCACAGGGGGCTTAGGTGCTAAACCAAAGGCTGGGGTGTTGACAATGAAAAACCCAAGGACCCAAATTCACAACCCAGAGGGGAATAACAAAAATAAAATAAAGTAAAATTTCTTCTTTCCTTCCTCCCTCCCTCTCTCTCCCTCTCTTCCTTCTTTCTTTATTTCCTTTCTTCATAATGTTTCTTCCACCTCTCTCTTCCCTTCCCTCCTCTCTTTAAAAGAATAAAATGTAAAAAGTTCCACCTCGCTCTGCAGCTCAGGTAACTAAGGCACAGACTATGAAAACTATGGTCGGGTAGCGGGTAATCTCTTGGAGAGAAACAAGATAGGATCAGGGAGTGGAGGAGAAATGGTTCTATGATCCCCATCACCAGCAGGCAGGCATCACAAGATGAGCAGCGAAAATTAACCCCAAGGCAGAGCTATCCACTGGTTTCTCCTCCTTAAATCCTGTCTCCTCCTTTTCTTGCTTGGTCATCTCATTTACATGAGATCTCATTTACACATCACTGTCTGTACCAGCAGGCTTGACCCTTATACTACTTACAACCCTCTACTGCTTCACTGGTGCTTATGAACTTCTACAGCTTAGTCAAATGCTCCTTTTTTCCAGACCAGGGAATTCAAGTAAACAGAATATTGCTAAAATTGTTTTTAGAGCTTTTAGTCAATGGGGACTTTTACATGAGTTTACTTTAAAAATCTGCTTGGTGGTTTCTAAAATAATTCCACGGCTAGTACTCAGTAAAAATGATCACAATGATTCCCAACCTTTCTGAGTGATGGTTTGATTTTTTTTTTTTTTTTGGTATAATTTCTCTCAATCTTTGTAAAGTGTTGACATTCTTTAGAAAAGAATGGCATTTAAAAGCAAAATCGACATAAGTTTTGTTTTGAAGATTTTACAATACCTCCCTGAGAACTTAAAATAAATTCAAAGGACTATAGCTGGGAATTGTGAATCTTATGAAGATGTACAGTCGCAGAACGATTACCGTAGTCCTTTTCTAGTAAGACACTGCTTATTCACACCTACTCAGTTGTGACGGCAGCCTCCCGTTTCCCTTCTAGACTTTTGCTTACTTGCCTAATTTTACACTTTGCTCCTTCCACTTCTCATTAGAACTTTCCCGTAACTTTGCGAAATATCTAAACCGAATTCCAGATGGAAGGAAGCTCACCGAGCTGGATGCTCTTAGCCTGAGAAGGCTGGTCCTCCGGCCCTCCCACAGAGCCGCAGCAGCTGGCATCCGTGAGCACACCCAGTGAGTGGAGCTGGTTCACAAAGGCTGCTTGTTTCGACATTCCCCAAACTGTTCCCAGACAGAGGCTCTCCCTGTGGTGAGACTGGATAACCCTTAGTCATCACTGGCTTAGAATGGCCCTCATTTCCAGTTGAGATTTCCATCCTGTGAACATCTACATGGCTGGGTTCACCTGGAAATTCTTGACCTCAGGTATTTAACACAGCTGCCTCGCTCTCAGGAGGTCAGTATTATTTCAAGGCCTTTAGTTCTCAGCAACAGGTAAAACTGAATTTAAATCAGAGCTCAACAACAACGCAAAAACACTAAGCCATTTGCATTGAATCCTCCCAGGAAGTCTGAGATGCATATGGAGGTCGATTGAGTTCCTCTCCGGAGGGTTCATTCATTCAACAACTATCACATTCCTCTTCTGTGCTTAACACTATATATAGTGGTAAATAAGGAAAATGCAATCCCTGCCCTAGAACAGAACATACAGCCTAGCACAAAGGACAAGGCATAAACAAATGACACTGCAGAATGACCCAGTGACAGGAAATGTGGGGTGGGCTCTGAACAGAGACCTAATGGGATCTGGTCAGTCAGGGAAAAGCCCTCTTAGAGAACCATGTTGCATTTGAGCACAACCAAGGGAATCGGGTGAGGGGAGCATTTTGGGCAGAGGGAATACAAGAGCCTACACTCCTGTGGAGCAATAGAATCTAACATAACTAAACAGGCCTGCGCTTAGGAAAGCTTTACTCTTTTGAGCCTTCCAGTCAGAAATGTTACACAGGCAATAGATTCATTCTTTTATACACCAAAGGGAATAGATATATACAGGAGACAGAAGAACATTTTGAAGGACAGCTCCAGTGAAGTTCTCCTGCTCAACACAAGCTGAGTGACAGCAGAGAGCTAACCTCATCTTTAATTCAATCTAGACTGACACTGATCTGTGACCACTGAGCCCTTGTAATGTATTCAGTATGACTGAGAACCTGAATGTTTAATGGTATTTCATTTTAGTTAATCTCTATCGAATTTTAAAACTAAAACTGAGTATCTTGCGACTCATAGGTATGATTTATTGGAAACTCAAGTATTTTGAAACAACTTAGGTATGTCAATCAACTTTTTCAGCTGTAAATTTTTTTAAATCTAAATATAGATCAACTATTTCCTATGAACACAGTATGAAAATTAAGAAAGCGTTGCAAATGTAAAATACATCCTGGGTCTCTGATAATTCATCTTTAAAAAAAGAATGCAAAATAATTCATTAATAACTTACCTGCATCTTTTTACTTTTCTAATGAAGCGACCAGGCACATTTAAAATTACATATGTGGTTCACATTCTATGGGCATTGGGCAGGGCTAAGAGCAAGGAACTTAAAACAGACGAAATTAAGATGGCTTAGTAAGAACCAATAAGATGTCTCCATGTGCAACTTTTTCATCTTTTTTGTGACAAGGAAAGACTTGCTGGGACAACAAAATTACCTGTCCTTTGTGTAACCTTGCTAAGAGTCATTGTTCTCTCTCCACTGTGCATGCGTACAAGGAAACATTATTAATCTTGAGATGATGAAACGTATTTTTTAGAAGATAAACTTCCTTCTACCTGTTCAGTCCAATGATGCTGATGATCTGGATGCCTGAGGAGGAGCTGGGCTCTCTCATCCCAACTGGCCAGCCCTCTGGGAGGATGGACCAGGATTCCTCAGGACTTTCACTCTGAACACTATTTGCCTCTCGTAGACACATTCTTTTAGCAATCAGATTGCCAATACTTATGTTTCTAGGGGAAGGAGCAACCAGTTTTCTATGGTTCACACGTAGGAAACTTAGCCAGCGCTATATGTTTTATGTCATACATACATACATATGTATGTACATACATACATACATACATACATACATACATACATATACTCCTTTTTCAGAGTTTTTTCATCAAAATACCGGCATTGTTAAATCTAAAAGTAATCTTGGTGTCGTCTCCATAGATTAGGACTTCTTGGCCTTTATAAGATTAGATGTTTTTTAAAAAGTGATCAATAAAAATGCATGGATATGCAATTTCAAAGCACTCACACATTTCTTGAAGCCCTCCATAAGCTCCTTAGGGGTCCAAAAACCCAATAAAGGAAATCTCTGTCCTCTGTCCCAGCTTCTGTTTTAGTTACTCTTGTCCTGACCTTCCCGCTAATTAACCACATGATGTCAAGCAAATTTATGCATAAGTCTGGATTTCAGTTTGCTCATCTATGAAGTAAAGTTATCTCTAAATGCCCCCTCCAAATTCTGTTCTCTAAAGATTTTATGTTCTTTTGAGATATATAACCGCTCCCTAGAAATTAAAAACTATTGGTTATTTTCACAACAGTTAACCATTTTACAAACCCACAAGCCATACACAAGAATTCCAATTTTTCTACATCCTCAACAACATTTGCTGTTTTCAGGTTTGGGGCAGTTACTCAAAAATAAAAAAGAGAAAATCCAGCAAATTTACTTCTGGGTAGAGACCCAAAAGAATTGAAAGCAGGGTCTTGAATAGACACTTATATGCCTGTATTTAGAGAAACACTATTCACAATATCCAAGAAGTAATTATGATTTAAAAGTATTAGATGTAATTTAAATGTTATAAATAAATGTGATATAATTATAGAATGTAACGTTATTCGGCCTTCAAGATGAAGGCCCAAACCTATACAAATCTTAGGATGCAATGTTCCTTCAATAAAATTAATCAAAAATAAATAAATAAAAACATTCCAAAATTGAATAAAAAGGAGGTCCTGTCACATGCTACAACACAAACGAAGCTTTAAGACATTATTCTAAGTGAAATAAGCCTGTCACAAAAAGACAAATACTGTATGACCCCGCTTAGATGGAGTGTCTAAGTCACATTCATGGAAACAGAGACTAGAATGGTGGTTACCATGAGGGGACTGGGGAGAAAGGATTTGTCATGTAATGAATATAGAGTTTCGGATTTTCAAGGTGAAAAATTTTTGGATATCTGTCTCACAATGTGAGCGTACCTAATACTACTGAACTATATATTTATAAATGGCTAAAATAGTAAATGTTATGTTACATATTTTTATCATAAAATAATCTTTAATATTGTCCTTTCCTGCTCACCACACCCCACCCCACAAAAAACAAACACGATTTGTTGTTTAAACTAAAAATAGTAACAAAATTGTGTGCAGTTAGGTCAACTACCTGCAATGAAGTGCAGGTCACATACCCCTGGTTTTGAGTCCCTGGCCTGGGGGAAACAACCAGTGTGAGCAACTAAATAAAAATGAAACAAATATGCTTCCTCCTCTCTTCCTGTCTGCCAGCCTTATCATCTTCACTCCTACCTACACCTTTCCTAAAATTAAATAAATAAATCACGTGAGTCAAAGGAAAATAATAAAGGACTTAGAAACAAAACATACCACAATTTGTGGAAAACACCTAAGATAGTCCTTAAAAGAAACATACAGCTTTAAATGCCCATATTATAAAAATATTAGTGTGTGCAATGATATAGACACAATGACTTCTTTCATTTTGAAAGCTATGGGTAAAGAGAAAGATACCGAAAATAAGTAGAATGATAAAAATAAAACTAGTAAGGAAAGAAGTAGAAAATAAAAAGACAGAGAAAAATCTTAAAACTAGAAGCTAGTTCTTTAAACATATTAATAGGTTTGATAATCCCTTAGCAAGAGTGATCAAGAAAAAAATGTTTGATGTCAGAGGTATAGGAGGCCATCATTACAGACCCTACAAATATTAGCACGATAGTAAGGAAATGTTATTAAATTGTATTTGAAAATCATATAAGATGGACAGATTCATTGAAAGAGATGAATTATCAATATATTTGAGTCAAGAAGAAATAAAAATCTAGACAACCCTGCATCTATAAAAGATATTTAATTAAAAATCAAATAATTTTTTCCAACGAAAACTCTAGGCCCAGATGGAATCACTAATGCATGCTACCAAAATATAAGGAAGACAATAAAAATTCTACAGAAACACTTTCAGAAAATTAAGTCAGAGGAAATGACTCCCAATTCATTTTATAGGAAGAGTATAACCCTTAATCAAATATTCTGCAATAAAACTGCTTGAACATATGGGCAAATTTAGCAATGAATCCATAGCCAAAGTCAATATGTATAAAAATTTTTATTTCTTCATACTAGTAATGAAAATGGAATTTTAAAACCATGTATAAAACATCCAAAATATCAGATACTTAAGGATTAATTAAATGAAAAATGTGCAAGCCTTCTACACTGAGAACTATAAAACGCTGCTGAAAAAATTTAAAGAAAATCTAAATAAATGGAGAAATATACCATTTTCATTGGTATAAAGACACAATGTTTTAAGGTCTCTATTCTCCCTAGACAGATAAGATTTACTTGCAAGAGATTTTATCTAGAAATGAGTGAAATTATTTTTAAATCTTTTTAAGATTTTGAAAAGACAACAAATCAAGAATAGCCCAAATATAAATACAAAAAATAGAAACAAAGCTGGAGGATTTAATCTTACCTATCCACAAATTTCTCTAAATTTGCAATAATCAAGAAAATGTAGTATCAGCAAAATACTTGAAGGTGTATCAAAGGAACAGAATTGAGAGTCCAGAAATGGACCTACACACACATTGATTGTTTTCAACAAGGGGAGCAAAGTAATTAACTCATGAAAGGAAAATTTCTTTAACAAATGCTGAAACCCCTCCACATCCATATAGAAAGAACCTTAACCTTGACTTTACAATAGGTTCAGAGAAAACAGTTTTAGCAAACCATCGATGTAAACGTGGGAGCTAAAACAAGAAAACTTTTAGAAAAAAAAGCGGTAAAAATATTCACAACCTTGGGATTGTCAAAGATTTCTTACAGATGATACAGAAATCATGAACCATACAAGAAAAAATGATAAATGGGATTAATGAACATTTTAAATGTCTGCTTATCAAAACATACCACCAAGAAATATAAAGGTAAGCCAAACACTGTGAGACACTACCCACAAATATATATTTGACAAAGAACAGGTATACATTCATAATATTCATAAATATATCCTGAAATGCAATAATAAAAAGACTAACAGTCAATTAAATTATAATTAAAATACTTGAAAAATCATATCACAAAAGAGATGGCCAAAAATATTAAACATCAAGGGATACAGATTAAAATCACAATAATACACTGCTACACAGACCAATGAATAGTGACAATGAAAAAGATTGCCAAAGTCAAGTTTGAGAGGATGTGAAACAACCGAAACTCTCACACATTTCTGGAGGGAACGTAAAATAGTATAAACATATGAAAAACATATTTTCACTATCACCCAACAATATCACTCCTAGGTATTTATGCAAGTATATACATGTGAACAGCCGCAGCTTTTATCATGATAACACAAAAAAACTGGAAGAAATTCTAATGTCCGTCAGAAGTAGAAATGATGAACAAGCTACAATATATTCATGCAATATATTCTCATACTCTAGAGAGAATTCTCTTCAGTCTCCACAGCACCCTCATATACCCCATCACAGCATCCTAATGAAATCAGTTATTCACAAAACTCTCTGTCTGCCCCATAAGTAGAAAGCCTTCAACACAGTGGATAATTGATAAATGAATATTGAAAGAATAAATATATTTCCACACATAATTGTTGGTAAGGACAAGTCATTATCTTTTTCTCAACAAATCGCCTTGGCGAGATATTACTCACCTCTGGCCCCGAAGAACAGCTGTGTACAGGTGAATACACTGACTGTCCTGAAGCAACCAATACAGGAGCCCATCACTGATGTCTAAAGTTAGAGCGATTACCTAAACAGAAGATAAGAGAATTAGTCAAATACCTGTTTGAAGTATACCTTTATAAATAAATCACACATTGGCTATAGATTTCCTTTAGCAACAGCTTCGGAATAACAAGCTCAGGATTTTTATCCTTCACTGAATATGAAAACGTCCATGAGTAGGCCTGATGTTATTTAACTTGGAGATAAGCACTGGTTTTCTAAAATTCCCAAAAGGCAAGAAATGTTCTTTCCTTACGTACTTAATGCCAATGGTTCTCAAAGTATGATCCCCGTCCCCTGAGAAGTTGTTCTAAATGCAAATTCCAATGTACAAGGCAGGTCCTACTGAATGAGGTGCTTTGAGTCCCGACTCTCCTGTACTCGAGTCTACAAACTGCCTGGTTATTGGAACTGTTTGCTCTCAAACACTGCCGTCCACCAGAATCACCTACGCAGTTGCTGCTCGTATGGTGGGTTTTGTTTTTTAATCTCCATTCCCAGGCTGCATCCTATTAAATCACACTCTCTTGGGATGGAACCCCATCTCCAGTACGCTTTCAAATTCTCCAGATAATTCTACTGTGCCACCAAGCTTGAAAACAAACGGTTTCAACCACTTTGAATTGTCTTTTCTGTTCACCACAACCATGTAAATGTACATCCTGGTACATCTTAAATATATAATACGCAGTGTTTTCACGTGTTATAATGGAATAGAGTCACTTTATATAAACTCTTATTTCCAACTGACATCAGAAAACCATTGCTTACTACTCTTTGTCTTCTTGTTACAGTGGATGTCTTAACAGTATGTCCATTTGTCCAGGGACACCTGAATAGAGAGTGCTTCTCCTGTGCGACAGAATGCATGAGATGAAAGGAACAATCCAAAGGATCTTTTTTGCTTTCTTTGATTTTACAGGTGTTTTTCTAAAACACTGGGATTTCCCGGAGTCTGACCTATAGCAGCGCAGTCCCTCTAGAGCAAACCTGGCGGCTGCAGGGTATGAAATGGGATGAACGTCGATGACTGCATCTTTAGCCAGATATAGTAGATATAAAAAATGAGCCAGTGAAAACTATGATATGAGTACAATAAGGTATCTACAGGCTAAAAATAGTTACCCAAGGCCTGCTACCAAAAAATAATCATCATCATCATCTAGAGCACACAACTGTAAGAACCTTCAATTTGTCAGGTAAATCTTTCAAAAAAAAAAAAACAAAAACAAAAACTCAACCTACTCCCTTCCCAAAAGGTTAAAAAAAAAAAACAAAAAAAAAAAACCCTATCCTATCAGTTCACAGCCCTTTGGAAGCTGAATTGTGTCCTTACTTTAGGTTAAAAGAGTTACTGATTTTTTTCAGTTGAAGGAGAATCAGGTTAATCTTAGTTAGTTATTTTAAATGAGAGGCAGTAGTTTCTAAACTACAGATTAATGTTATTTTTATCTCTTAAAAAGGGATTCTCTACTCTTCCTTTGGCTGGAATGTAACAAAATATTTAAACTAGAAGTAAAATTCAGATGTTGGGTCATTACCCCCCCATTCCTTCTCATCAGTCATTTGGCCCATATTTAAACACAATCAGTTATTTTATAAATCTTTGGCAACCATTTTTATGTCTAATGATGCCCATACCTTGGAAACAATCCCTCTTATCTAAATCTGGAAATGTAATCTGTAGTAACATGTGCTATAAACTCAACATAGATTATGGATACATAGTATATGTACACCCTAATTATACCAATTGCGTTAGAGATAGAATATACAACATATTTTATTATACCTGCTGATTTCAAAATACCTTTGGGCTCTATGATATACATGCGAGTGGTATCTAAAGGAATAACAGTGAGAGTTTTGCATGTGCAAAACCGTGTTGTCTTCAAAACCTCCATCTATATTAATGGAGGCAGATGCAGAAGACGGTGAATGAGGAGCCACAGGATAGATCTGCACAAGCAGCAACAATACTCATTGGCCTACAAGAGGACGTACATGGAAAATTTAAAGAAAAGTGTATTTCTCCACTGGGGGGTGGAGAAAAAGCTTCTCTTAAGATGCCATTCTCTTAATATGCTGTTACAAAAATAAAAACGACTTCCCCTAATGTTTACTACTGAGGCATAAAAAATGTACGTTCTTTGTACAAGTGTCTCCAAAATAGAATTAAGGAGCTTTTTCATCATTTGATGCAAATGGTTATGGTGCACAATTTTCTCTTTTAAGTATCTGTGTTACAATGTCTGTGCAAATCCTTAAATACCCTCAAAATTGTAGTCCATACATTCTATGGAAGTAAGAATCAAGTGATTCAAAATTTGTTTGCTTGTTTATAAAGGATCTTGGATAGCTGTATTATGTGTATTTTATCTCTATCAACAAAATAAGGTCTAATTAAGGAATACACTTGGTAGAAATAGTATGAATGACTTATTTCTTCTTAATACTTCTCAGTAATTTCTGAATTTCCTACAGTAGATATATATGTATATATATAACTACTATGTTGTAAAAAATGTTTTAGAAATTGAAATGGATAACTAAAAGGTGGCTAAGCTATAAATATGTATTGCTTCTAGTAGTTAAAGAGGTAAAAATAACATTTGTTTTTAAAATGTTCTTATATGGGGTGTATTTTTCAGACTGAGATACAATTAACTAGTAAGCAGCTACCAGGTGCCTGCAACTCTTCTCATTACTTCGCAAGAATCATCTCATTTAATCTTCACAACAAACCTAAGTGATGGGACAATCGTCAGCATTCCCTTTCTTAAATAAGGAAAAAGGACACAAAGAAGTCAAGTTGTGCAGGAGGACTTTTTAGAGCAATCATCGCCCAACAGGAAGCACTAAAATATCCAATAAAATTGCTGAAGACTACAAAAATTCAGAAATTAAAATACATTTAAGTGTGAGTTCATTCAGATGAAAGCAAGCTGAAAAAAATCTCCATATTGTCAACAGCACCATGTAGTATTAGTAAAGCTCAATCTTATTTTTAATGTGTCACCTTTTTTCCAGAAAACCAACGCTGTGCCTGTAGTATAAGAGAACTTTCCCCATTTAGCCTGGTGCTTTCAACTGAGTACAGTGTGGTCCAATAGAGGTACCCTCTAACCAAATCCACCACCATGTCATTCACCATCAGCCTCACAGGAGTCACAATGTCTCTGTGTCCCGTCAACAAGCTCTGCCTCTGTATCTATATAAAACATAATAGTGTAGTCAGTTAATGATTTTCAAAAGGCATCATTATGTCTGAATAGTTTATTGCAACTATTAGTATTTTACTGCATTCACTTATTCATTCGAGCACAAACATTTACTGGCCCCCGTTGCTGGGCAGTGTGCTAAGACTTGGAAACAAAACAGCTGCCTTCAACAGGTTTATCTCTTTCATGTCTCTAAAAAAAAGATGCAAATTTATTTCGAGTTAAACTACTTGCTCTTACTAATCATACAAAGCAATCAAAACATGCCTAAATAAGAATATGTTTGACTGGTTTCCAAAGAAGATGCATCCTAATAAATGATGGTCTCGTGCCTTGTTCCTCACTGTCTCAGTATATTTCTTCAATAATAATTAGTACCCATTATTGAGTAACAATTATGTGCCAATCATTGTATTAGTTCATTCTTAAAATATCAGCCTTTGTGACCATACCATTAAGCCTGCAAAGGATTTCTATTCCCTACATTTTCACAAGTAAAGGGCTGGGGGAGGGGGGATCACAAAAGTTAAGTAATTTTTCCTGAAGTTAAATAACTTTATAAGAGACAAAACAAACACTTGAAATCAGCATTTATACTCATTCTTCCACTTCCTCCTTGGAAACTATTTTTAAACTAACCTGTTTTAGGGAGCATTTCTGATTACTCTCATTCAACTCCGTTCTACCTGTATATCAATGGTACTTATGAATTCAGACTATACTTATATTGGCTTCTGTCTAAATATATTGCTTCTACGTCTCTTGTGTTATCATACATGTGTACATGTATATTACTATAATATATGCATATATATTCTCTCATCGAAAGAGCAGGGTCAAGTGGTGAACACACTGAACATACTAAAAGTCACTGCATTTGACACAACAAAAAGGTGAACTTTACCTTATGTGAATATATATCTCAATAAAACTGGTATTTTATTTAAAAGAGCAAAGATATGTTACTATTTTTATATTCCCTACTATACCCATTTTCAAGACTTTCAATGTATCAGTAAAAAGAATGACTGATTAAACAATTCATTAGACATACAAGACAGTGAATATCCCGATTAGAAATGTATTTTAGCACCATATTTCTTCATCTGTCAGACCAGTGTTGTCATCATTACCCATCCTGCCTTTCCATGTGTGCCCCGACATAGATGTACAGGATGCCTTCATTCTACCTCCAGCTCCACTCTCCACCCTCCTCACCCTACACTGTGGCTCCAAAGACTGATGTCTATGGACTGTATCAACTGGGCTCCGTTGTTCAATGACTTCCAGTATCATTCAGCCGGAGGACGCACTGGAAGATCAGGAGGAAGGATTGGGTAGCTTATTCCCCCAAACCACTCCTTGCCAGACCATACATTTTGTCAGTGATTGGGTTTCACAACAGCAACTCTCACTCTACAGCCCTCGCAAGATTCTTTCCCTTCTTCCCCTGCCCCTTTGTACCGGGAGGTAGTTATCTCTTCCAAACTTGCTAGGCCAGAACATACTTCACCAAGCTGTCCTTCATCTTCCTCTCACCTTGGAAAAGATTCCTTCCTTTGACCAGGCCTTTGGCATGTTCCATCTCCCTCCAGGACACCGACTCATGTGAACATTTTTAATTTATTTTGGGATATGATTTAAATCATAAAATTAGTACCTCAAACAGTGATATAACATTTCCTTTACACATAAGTGCACTTAAAATGAAAAGTGAGTAGGTTTAGAGACACATACTAAATAAACAACAGCAGAGGTAGTACACAAGTATGACAAATCAGGAAAATGACATGTAAATCACCGAGTGGGTTGACATTTTTCTCAAGTATCCAGAATGCTAAACTTTAACTTACCACATAGGTCCTTCCAGCCCAGTAGAGAAAGTGACCCAGCCATTCAAAAGCTAACACCCCTGCTCCTGAAATGTTGGGTATGTGATAATTCTCTGAGACATCCGTTCCATTCAGCAGCCACACGTAGACATCACCTTTCATGTCACTGTAGTAGAGGCTGTTGTTATACCAGTCCATGTCTCAAAACAAAGTGAATCAGTAGCAGTTATTCTTCATGCATACTAGCAAAACACGATGAGCCAACAAATCCCAACAAATCACACGCGCACGTCAATGTAATTCTAAAGCCTCTATTAACTTTGATACTCACTAGATCTGTCAAAAATATCACAATATTATGCCAAATATTAACATGGAACCAGGGAGGAGAACTACTATTCATTGAACATCTCCTCTTTGCAACACATTATCCAAAGCACTTACATATGTACCTCACTTAACTCTCAAAACAATGAAGCAGAAAGCATGCCTGTTTTTTTGAGGTGGCAAACCTGTGACTCAGTGAGATTATCTATTCTGCTCAAAGTCTCAGAGAGGAAAAGAGAAGGAGTCCGGGATTCTGCAAACTCCAAAACATCATTCTTTCCATTATTTGCATCACACTGCCTCCCAAGTCCAACAACAAATTGGTCTGAAATGCTGTTGTACTTTTAATGGCAAAGCAAATAGATAAAATCATTTAATAATCATAGAGGATGTCATCTTCAAGCAAGATCACTGTTACACCTTCTTACATTTAAGATCTTTCTTCACTCTAATATTGTCTAGGCAAAATGACCCATTCATTACTTAAAAATGTTGCTTGAAAAATTATTTTTCTCTTTATTCAGAATTTTACTCAGTCATTCCTTACTCCAGTTCTATAGTCAAATTCAAGGTAAGATTTTACCGTGAGAAGACAATGATATTAAAATACATGAAAAGTATACCAAAGCCTTCCTAAAATGGACATAAACCAATAAATAACCTCAGATTTTTGAAATAATACATAGCATTCTCACTTGAGCACTGCCATTTTTTAGCTGTAGAGTTAAGTCAATATTTTTTTCCTTTCATTATTGCCCTCATACCAAGGCACTCGATTCTTTTAATCTATTGAATAACTTAGAAAGTCTTACGAGCAGACACATGATATCCAAGTGAACAAGGGACTTGGTGTTTACCTGAAACATTTCCTGTAACAGAGGATAAGAATTTTCCTGGGCCAAAACTATTTAACGGTTTACTCCAAAGCCCATCTTCTTTCACAGCCATGATAAAAGGTGGCTCTGCAGCTGTTTAGTTTAAAAAAAGAAGAATTATTTAAAATCACAGAAAGCACACTTTTAAGGAATATATCTGGCACTGCCTTCATAAAGTAAGAAAGTCAACATTTTGAAGAAACTGTGGAAGGACACGAATAATTGCATGTCCTAACAGAATTAACTGTCATATCAAATGCTTTGTGATTTTTACCTAAATATTTGAGATCGAATGTGAAAAGAAATGTGTGGAGATGTTACTGCCATAGCAATATCAGATCATGGCAGAGTGCCCCACCCCTTTGGCTAGTGATTGTCACAGCCCTAACCAGAAGCAATTGTGACAACGGTGTCTAAATGGGTCAGCTATCTTTCCACATTCTTCGAACTAAGAGAATGGAATTCAGCATAATTCACAGCCCTCAACTTCTCCCACCATGTGCTTCAGAGTTCAAGGAGTGCAATTTCTCAATAAATCATGAAACAGAAGAAAACCATAAAGAAGAAGAAAATTAAATTATTTCCTTAAAATACCTTAGGAAGTTTAAATTATCAGGCATTTAAACGTGAATTACACATCAGGGATACTTACTGGCTTTCCTTATCTCAGAAAATAAACACATACTCCAGAGATCAATTCACCTTATCATTTCTTTGCCACATTGGAGACAAGAAATTTTACAGGACGTAAGGAGTTAAGGCTTTTTGTTGTTATTGTGAGAATCACTCCCTAAGTCAAGAAACTTTTCTCACCTGGCACCAGGGTTGTACCCACCGAGGGTTCTGACCAAGGGCCTTGTCCCTTGGGAGAACCTGCCCTCACAGAAACCACGTATTTTGTCGCGCTCTGCAGCTCCGGTATGTTAAGCATGGTCCCACTTAGGTTAGAGAAAACAAGAATGATTTCAGGAAAATCTTGACTTGACACTTTCACCTCGTATGTCCAGTTCTGCCAGGCTGAAGGACCTAATCAGAAGAGTTCAGCAGTATTATTGGCCGCATGACATCAGCCAGGGCAAACAAAGGATTGTCAGCAAAGTCATCTACTTCATCTTGGATGGAAGGGTAACTGGGCAGCAAAACCTGTGACCCCCACTAGTCACGAGGGTGAGTTTGATAACGTGACTGGCACAATGTCCCTTCCACCCATTCTGCTTATGTTGCTCTGTCAAAGGAGACATCATCTGCAGTAAACTGGAGGACACTGCTCCTCAGTCAAAGCTGTGTGTGTAGTGGCCCAGGAACAACCAGGCACCAAAAACAAATGCTTAATGATAAATCTCTA
Organism: Solenodon paradoxus; assembly: GCA_004363575.1. Classification (NCBI taxonomy): domain Eukaryota; kingdom Metazoa; phylum Chordata; class Mammalia; order Eulipotyphla; family Solenodontidae; genus Solenodon; species Solenodon paradoxus. The sequence continues at coordinate 54,625 of RJWH01004367.1, forward strand.
ATATAACTTCCAGTGTCTGAATAATGTCCTCCTCCTAGAAGTTTAAACAATACACACTAACAACAAAAAAGCCTATCTATTTTCAGTCATCTTTGGAATACATAGACAACAGGGATAGTTAATTTTGTCTTAAAGTGAAAAATAGACAATATTACTAAATACTCCAGGGGACCAGGAGTTGACCCACAGGGTGAATCCGGCCCACTCCTGTTTTTGTAAATAGGCTGCACTGGGACACAGTCACAGTTATTCGTACATGCTGTTGATGATAGTATATACACTGCAACAGTAGAGGTGCGTAACTATGATAAAGACTAGATACCTCACAAAATGAAAATGGCATTATCTACTCCATCCTTTACAGAAAAGAATTTGCATTTTCTGGGTGTGCCCTTATGACCAGGTAACTGAGACACTGGTGTGTAGACCACATACAGCCCAAGGACCAGGGTTTAAGACCTGGAACCAGGGCGGAAAACCAATGTGAACAATGAAACAAAGGTATTTCCTCCTCTTCTTCCTTTCTCAGGTGTTTCTTCCTCCTCTCCCTTCCTCCCTCTCTTAAAAAAAGAATTGCCGACCTCTGCGCTAGGTAGGGTACCACTTATGCAACTTAATTTCATCTGTACGACAAGCCCATAGAAAGTAGCATTACTATTTCCACCTTCCAGTATCGGAAAGCAATGCATGGCATGATGACATAACTTTCCCAGGGTCATTCTGCTAACAAAGGGCAGTTTCAGGAATTCAGTCTATACAGGCTGGTCCAGAGGCCAGATGCTTCTCCACCACATATCTCCAGATATGGAAAGTCAAGTTCAGAGAGTTTTAGGGAGTTGCTCAAATTCATACAAGATCTCTATGGAAAAAAAAATCTCCACTCAAATTTCTACTCCCTTGGTTAATATCGACTCAGACTAAAGAATGTCAATGGCTCCTAGTAGACAATAAACGTTCAAGCAATTCTGTTGGGACAAACATGGGTAGGTAAAGATGCTCCCAATGCAGAACTAATCAATGCAAAACAAATGTCTACTTAAACCTTTTTTTTTTTTTTTTTTTTAAAGCTAAGGGGTACTTCTGGCTAATGACTGAGTAACACGTGGGGTTCTCAAATTTGAATCACAGTGTGTAGAAGCCCCAGCTCTCCTCTCCTTCCAGGCTGGGCACAGGGCACTTACTGGTTCCTATGGCAAGAGCAGGAGGCTTCCACTGAGCCAGGGCCTGGTTAGAGCCAAACAGCACTGAGAGCTCCCGTGGGCGGCCTGGCAGGGGATGCTGCTGGGTAGATGAGCCGAAGATAACCAAGTTGCCAAAACCAAATTCTTCTATGTGACTCAGGTCACATCCCACAATGAACTCGTTAAAAGACATGGAGTCCTGTTGGAAAACGGCCTTGCCATCTCTTAACAAGAAAGTCATTGTTTTCACAAGCAAAGCTCTTTACATGAGCAAAGGGAACATGTGGTAGGACAAGATGGGAGGCAGAGCCATCCAGAAACGTTGACATGAAGCCTTGGGTGGTGTCATTGAAGTAAATGATTCGCTTGGACTGTGGCTTTACTGCGAAGTCTTTTAATGTGCAACTCTCCACAATACGTACAGCTTCCGAGTTCCAAGCAGGTGGCATGGGGAGAACTGCTCTATAAATGCCATCTCTCAGGAGAGAAAAGAGATACCTAACAAAGGAACAGAAGAAACCTACAATGATTCAATGTGAGAGTGGGCGAGTGACCTCACCAGTTTATGGCTTTATGCTGTTGCAGGATCAGAACAATATATCTCCAGAGTCATCAAGTAGAGGATTGCCCAAGGTGTAAAGGGGTAAAGATATTTACTAACAACATAGTCTATATAAGTAGGAACTTGCACACTGGTAAATTTCAGCCTCTCATATAAAACTTAGGCTCTTCATCACAATTGTTGACTCATTTTTCTTGTTCTAGTCACCCCACTCATGCTCTCCAAACCTTTGCCAGTATGTTCAGAACTCCCTTGCTGGAATAATAATCTGAAACATAAACTCCCTGGTGATGCATGAAACATATATTCTTTTTCTTAAGAGAGTTGTTATAGCAGACAAAAAGAAATAACTTGACTCAACTTCCTGCTTTATTTTCCTAAATTCAAAATTGTTAAATGAATTTGGAGAGATTTCAGAGAAGATAAAAGCGGGGGAATCTGGGGTGAAGATGATAATTCTTACACTGAAGCAAGATGAGTGCAAGTCTTTAACTTTCATGCCACATTGGGAAGGGAGAGGAAGAAGGAATATGAGAGGGAAGACAGGTGAGGAGAACTGGGGTGTGAGGGGAGAGGCTGGAGGTGAGAGGGAAAAGACACAAAGGTAGGGGAGAAGGAGGAAAGATCTATGGTAAGTACCACATCAACGAATGAATAATTCAATGGTGCAAAATAATAGCATAAAGGAAACCACTTTTAATAATCAAGAGAATAAACCATTTTACACATGGAATTTGGGGGGACACTATATGCAAAATGTTGCTAAAACTTATTTTGACAGAAGCTCTATCACTGCATATGAAGAAGATTAGAAGACAGACCCTGGACAGAAAAGCAAATACTGTTTCCACTGTAAACTAACTGTGTGATTAGCTAAATTAACTTGTGCTTTGCTTTCCTCGCCTATAAAGTTGGGACAGGAAAATAACTACTCCACAGAGTTGAATAAGGATTCAGTGAAATATTGGAAGTAATGCACAAGAGGCATATCTTAAGTGCTCCATAACAATTAGTAATCAGTATAAAATCTAGTCCAACTTCAAATCTAAGCACAAAATAATTCTGTCTAATGGGGGGAAAACCACCAAAAACTTCACTGAGATCCAATATGAATGATTGATATAGTGGATGAAGTTCATTATCCTCAAAAAGAGTCATTTTGTGTAATAATTTCCACTAACAAAGTCGCATGTCATAGGATCTTAGGCTTTTACAAATGAAATAACATCCTGAGAACCCAAAAGACCCCACATCAAAGAACTGTTTTAATATTCTATAATTCAGCAATTTACTCAAACCCCAAGACATAAAAAGAATTTTCTCAGAAATCATGGATGCATATGAACGGAAAACTTTGATTTCCAACCAGTCATGAAGTATCTTTTTTTTCCAAGAAAGTCAATTCATGAAAAAAAACAAGTGTTATGGATTGTATTTTTTGTTCATTCAAAATGAAAACAACTTTATCCTACAGGAAAGGAAAAACTTAATCTGACAAACACTCACCTTTTTTATTAGTTACTAACCTGCTATTATCTGGGCATATTTAATAAGTAACGACCCAAAAAGAACTTCCATTGTTTTCATTCTCCAGCTTTACGTGCATTTGAAGATCACAAAAACAGAGTTACAATCAAAACTTCCTTTCATCTTCAAAATAACCCAACTGGGTAAGTATTATTTAGCTTCCCCATGTGAATGAATAAATTAATAAATAAATTAACAGCTGATCTAAAATATGTCCATTTCATTTGTGGCAGGGGAAAGGTGGCCCTTTATAACAGAGAGTTCCTTGTTATTTACCATGACTTCCTATCCCCTATCCCCCTTTCCCCCGAGGGGAATGCTAGCTGCATTCTTACTAGAATCACCTGTTGACAAATGTGAAAACCAGGTCAAAGGAATGAACTGGAGCAGAACTCTCCACCAGAAAAATGGTGGGTGAAGAAAAAGAAAGAGGCAGGAAGAGCTTCTCATGAGAAACCCTGATGAGCTAATGAGACCCTCAGTCGTGCCATAAAATAGTCATGCATTCAAGATAAGGCCCAGATCCATATGTCCTAGACATGCCATAAAATAGTCATGCATTCAAGATAAGGCCCAGATCCATATGTCCTAGACATGAAGGTTGTCCCATCTACTCATTCTTGACTGTGAAAGAGGGAGGAAAAACTGCCTAACCAGAGATGTTGTAGAAGGAGTTTGAAAGAAATTTCCCCCAGGCTCTACTGCATGACCACGGTGCCTGGATCCGATTAAGGTTGTAATTAAGATTCACATATTGGTTCATCAGGTACTATGATCTCTCATTAGCAAGGAAGTTTCCCAAGATTCTTGTCAAGGGAAGAGAATTCATATTTCTAAGACTAGCTCACCCATTGTATGAATCAACCACAATTTTTTGAGGAGAAGTAATTGAAGGAAGAGCAATTTCTTCAATGTTTGAGCAGTTCTCTAAACCACAGACATATACCTAGAGAATCAAAAATACATCAGTGGGATTAGTGTGTATACTCAATTAGTACAATTAGTATTTTTTATTAATAGTAATATTAGTCATTTCTTTTGTTCACAATGTTATTGGATACTGAGATTGCATTTCAGTCTATATTTCACTCCTTACCACACCTACCACCAGAGTTCCAGGGTCCTTTACCAACCACTTTTTCCCCTCTTCACTGCTCCTTATCCGCATAACCATAGTCCTGTGTCTTGCTATCTTTATTGGGATTTATATGGTCATTTGCTTCATTTCATTATATTCCACATCTGAGTGAAACCATCCTTTCTTTTTATTTGGGACTTATTTTGCTTAACATGCTTCCCTCCCATTCCATCCAGATTGTTGCCAAGGACATAATTTCATCTTTTTAAACAGCACCATAGAATTCCACTGAGTAATTGCACCACAGGTCCTTTATCCATCATCTGTAGATGGACATTTAGGTTGTTTCCATATCGGGACCATTTCAAACTGTGCTGCTATGAACATGGCGGTGCCGATGTTTTGTTTTGTTTTGTTTTTCTGGTTAGAAGCTTTGTAGCTTCTGCATATATGCTCAGGAATAGGATTATTGAATCAAATGGTAGATCCATCTTTCTTTATTTGAGGACTCTCCATGCTGTTTTAGAAAGTGGTTACACCATTTTACATTGCCACCAACAGTGTAGGAGGGTTCCTTTTTCCCACTGAGTATTCGCTGAGCATCTGTTCTGTGCTTAGAATGTGCTAGTCACTGAGCACTTTTTGAAACAAAAAAAGGCCCTAGAAGTCAGTTTTATATCCTATATCCAAATGAGTTTCTATCCTATTTGTATTAATGAAATACAATGCTTATTTTCCTAGCTTCTGAGTCATTCAGCTATGTTTAATCTGTGTGAACTTCCAACCTCAGTAATAGCCTGTTTATCCTAAATCTGTCTCTTTCAAAGAAGAGAACTTGAAACACATCAAGACTGTCTTCTCAAAGATTTCAACATTGTATTTTCAGAAACCTACGAATAACCTTGTTTTACATGCTTACAACTGATTTTGCTCAGGATGATCAGTCTTACCCATTGATAACACGGTTACCATTACTAGCTTATGGAAAACAAAATATCCATATAAACTCAAGGGCTCTAAAAAAATTAAAAAAAACGGATGATTTAATGGTTAGTCAGGACTCATACTAGGTAAAGTCTAGACCCTTGTATGGATCAGCTCTATGATTCATTCCTGTTTTAATGTCTAAGACATAGTAAGTGTTCAAGAACTACATTTACTGGTAAATATACCAAACTATACATGTAAATGACACTACTTAGTTAGTCACTTTAAATTCTCAGACTAACCAGCTCATCCATGATGAAATATATTCTCTGATAAAGCCAGTCTATGGTGATGGAAGAAATTAATCCGGAACCTCTGTAAAAAATTCTCAGATCGGATGCATCAGACATGTTGGCAGCCTCCTTCACCCATATGAGGGCTCCTTCAGAGAAATAAATGACTCGCTGGCGGACATTAACAGATATTCCTAAGAAGAACCATGCAAATACATGTGTGTTATTATAGAACAAACAGGACAAAAAAAAGCTTGAAAAGAATTTATTTCTTCACTCTTTTGGAAGTCATCCTGCAACTTTTTCATACTAAGCAAACATTTCTGTGATACTGACCTGTAATATTATGACACACAGCATCTGACTGCAGGCACCGTGCTTCATCGACTAAATGTTTTAGAGATCTCTTTCTTAGGGAAGCTTTTCTGGATAAAAAGAGCCACTGTTCTTCTCCTTGAACTGAAAAAATATACAAAACAAAACAAAGGTACGCCCTGGTGGAGCAGCAGTTAGATCAATGGCTTCCAAAGGAGTAAAAGATCACATACCCCTGGGTTCAAGTCCCAGGTCTGGGGAAAACAACCAATGTGAACAAATAAAGGAAAATAAAATCAAATGCTTTTCCTTCCTCTTTCTTCCCCTGCCTGCCTATCGTCATTCCTGCCTGTACCTTTCCTTAAAAAAAAAACAAAACCATAATTTAAGACAGATAAACCATATATCACAGATACACAGATCAGTATCACCCTTCAAAGTTGTGGAACTAGAAGTCAAAAGAAGTTGGTCAGATTTTTTTCTGAGAACACTGGAGCATTTCCTTTGTGTTAAAACAGATCACATTCTTCTGTGATTCGGAGCAGGAAGTAAAATGTCAATCAGATATATTTTTGTGATGTGTCCCTAAAAGTCCTCACAATAACAGCACATATGCTATCACCTTTACCAACAGTTGTGCCTTCATAGAAGCTCAACTTATCATTCTCAACCATGAGAATTTTACTGCTTGGTGGGGCTGGTCCAGCCTGGTCCACAGTGGGCTATTGCAGAACACAAACATACAGGAGGCATTGGCTGTCTTTGCTTTTGACTCCTTTGAAGCAGGAGAACAGTTTTAGAGGAGTGAAATTTGAGGACTCCAAACTACACTGCTCAACCGGAGACTGATGCAGTGTGTGTTCCTGAAAATTTTAGGGTGATTAATTAATGTTATACAATAATTATAGTAACAACCTGAAGCCTACTCTATATTTAAGTCGTCCTTTGTAAATGCTTCTTACATAACAAAAATACCTCTCCTTTCCTAGAGTCTAGTAACAGCCAAAAAACTAAAGGCTAGTGATAGATGACTTTCAAGACCCACTGGCATAGGCCTGTGCAAATTAGGGTAGAATCAGTCAAGTTATTAAAAGAGATTCTGGTGAAAATAGAAAACAGACCTCTAGTATTCTGAATCTTTGTGTGATATTCAAATTTTCCTGACTAATTTCTGCAAAATATTTCCAGTGCTACTTATAAAGTATTTTTAGTTATTGTTTTCCTCACATAAGCATCATGCAGTAAATATTCAGTTCCTCAAGGTAATTGTTAAATAGTCAAAGTCAAAAAAAGTTACAAAATAATAACAAAAGCCAATCTGGTAAATTGAATATTCAAAATGGTAAGATGTAAATTATTAACTACATATACATTTTAAAAATTTTAAGGGAACTGAAAAAGAGATAGCTGATAGGTATTAAAAGACAATATATACTATAAAATGGGAACTAGGCCAGAAAGGTTATACGTTTATCCAAATGTATCAATGTGTCACAAACACTAGTGATTTCAACTGAAACCAAGGATTTGCTTGGGATCATTTTTTTTAATTCTTACATTCAATCATTCTAATTTCCACATTCCTGTATTCTAATGTGAAAACTCTTGATTCAGCAACCTATTTTTGTCAAATACTAATATCTAAAATTGAAAACTTACTGAGTACCCAAAAGACAATGTCCACTGGGCAGAAGAGTGAGAGTGCTGAGGTCTACCAGATGACCCAGGACCTCCAAGCTCAGAACCCACTCCACCGCCCCTTTGGTCCCCAGGTGACAGAGGTGCATTACTGACCATACCTGCCGGGGATGCAGTGGTTATGCTAGATTCTGCTTCCGGCCCCTCACCAACTTCATTTACAGCTGCAATGGAAAACCTATTCCAAAAATAATTGGGAGAGATGTATTTCACATGGCATGGTGTGAACATAAGATAAAAATAGAAAGAGTAATAACGTTTCTATTTAAAGGAAAATGTGGCAATGGATGCATCCAGTTACTTGGTAGCACTGCTCAGAAGGAAACGGACCATCAATCACATCCTTGTTTGCATTCCACATTGGACATTTCAGGGTCACAGAGGGCAAAGACTGAACTCTGCTATCTGCTTGACCCTCCTTCCTACCTTAAAGAGGCCTTAGTAAATGTCGGAAAAGCTAACAATAATAAAGCAATCCCTCAATGGTTAATAAAAAAAATACCATTAACAGAATTTACCTCCTTGCTTTTCTCATGTTGGGTTAAATAAATAAATAAATTTTATTCCTAGTGTTTATGATGCCTTTGTTAGCCCATATTTATAAGGATCCTCTGAATATAACAGAAATACTTAGATGGTGTAACTTAACGCACATACAGACTTGAAGAAAACCACAGCAACTTCAACCCAACAGCACGAAGCCATGGGACATCTTAAAATACAAAGTATTTGTTGATCATATGTCTTCATAACCATCATGCCTGCAGGCTGGCTACACAGTCCTTGCACCATTTCATTCTTACCTGTAGGTGGTACTTGGGAGAGTAGAATAAAACTGGAAACTTGTTCTCTGTGTCCCTGAATCTAATTTTTGATTTTTACTGATCAGCCTTAGGTTATAACCCAAAATAGGTCCACCTGGGAATTGGGGTGGTGCCCAGCTGACTTCCACAGTGTCCGGACTTGAGCTTTCAATATTTCTGATAAAAGGAGATGTTTCAGGAACTATAAGAGATAACAGTGATATAGTGAACAGAAAAATGTAATGGGTTCATTTTAAAGAAGATAGTAAAATCTTATTTTTTTTCATAAATGAAATATTTGTATTAATATTCAAAATCAGTGGTAGAGAGAAGGCAATGAGATAGCCATAAGCTGCAATTCTTTACACCTAATGCTGTCTGTGGTTATTTTTCTCACCTCTAGCTGAAGAAACAAAATTAAAAGCAGAAGTATACAAATAGAATAAATGTTCTAGAAAAAAAGATTTCCAAAATCTCCAGAGACCTGAATGAGTGGAAACACAGAACAGAACCAGGTTAGAAAGGAAACAAGTATCTGCAATAGAAAGAAAACAAACTTGGAGTCAAAGATTAACAAGAGCTGAAAGAAGTAAGCCCCCGGGCTTTGCCCTTGCTGGGGTATTGTGGCTTATTAGTGGAACTGAAGATACCGGGTGAGATAAGCCTGAATCAGAACAGTCTCCTTCTCTTTTGCTGGCATCAGCTCTGCTGACCCAGGTGATACCTTTCTTACAGCAGCTGCCAAAGTCCCTGGGAATCCAGGCTGACTGTTCAGCGAGATCCCCGCCACCCATTGCCAAGATTTAAAGGAGCAGGCATCAATTAAACATCCGCTTGTAGATTTTAAAGGCTTCCTACGTGGCAAAGAACAGAAAGGAAAACAGATCTAGCAGCTTCTCTTTCCTTCATGGCTCCATTTACTTTTCATACCTCCTAACCCCTAAAAACTCTCCTTTATTTCCTCCTTCCATAGAAAGCCACACTTGATATCACTTTGTTATTGAATAGAATTCTCTCCCTCTGACCACTTTTCACAAATACTTTGCATCATCCTTGACTCATAAGAGTTGGGAGTGACAAGATATTCCATTCCTCGGACTGGAAGAATTTTTAAAAGACTTCTTAACTGATTTCTCAGCCTTTCTCTGATAGAATTCCTCCTCGCCCTCAAGCTCATCTTTGTTAAGCACAAACCCTATTGCATCACTCAGCTACTCCCGGTACTCAGTCACCTATGTGAACAGGGAATTGGGAATCATCTCCTACTAATAAGGTGGTCAAAAACCCTACTTCACTAGGGCCAATGCCCAGACATGATCTGCTCCACTTCAAGCAAGATGCCATCCCCATGGCAAGCTGTGGTTATTGTCCAAATCTCACCCACAAAAATTATCCCTGAAAGGCTGGTGAGCTTAGCAAGGTGTTCCTTGTCTGACAACCATTTCTTTCTCTGTTAAGTGATCTTCATAAGGACTCTGATTAAAAGGCAATAATAATATCTGAAATTACACATTTCCCATAGCTAAAAGAGAAGAGGGCCAGGAGGCAGTGGGTCACAAAAGAGACAACTGGGTAAGTTTTGCTGTTGCTGAGAGTGAGGGACCAGACAGCTGTGTCCAGGCCTCACCACCTAAATGCTGTGCAACTGAACACTGGCTAATATCCAAGTCACATCTTCACAAGAAGAAATCTGGAAATACTCCAATACAGATACTATTTTAGCAATGTCTGATAAAATATTGTAATAACCAGCTGATCTCTGGACCTCTGCACTCTCCAGCCTCTGCTAGTACCTTGATTCATTCTTTTTCTTAAGTTAATTTTCTTGGCGAGCACTGTATCATCACAGCATATGGTAAGCATCATCGTAAATCCACACCTGTCTCTAACAGATTAAGTTTACCATCAGCAGTCCAGTCCTTCGTTCACCAAGTAGTTGATCTCTTCCAGCCAGTTTACCCACCCCTTCTCCTTCCTTAACCCATTCTAAGTGTAGTTGCCAGATTATCTCTTTAAAGAGCACGTGAAGCAATTACTCGTCTATTTAAAAACCTTCCATAATGCCTAACTGGCTTTATAAATAGATGTCTAATGCATTTAATACTACAATCTGTGTTTCCTTCCACCCCACTCCCCATTTCCAAACCCATGAAGAACAGACCCTTCTCAAAATGTGCCTCTTACCTTAGGGCACGGCTCCTCTCCCTTATAATATACTTTGCTTATTTATTGTGTTTAATGTTAGACGTTTCCCCCCCATCACAGTGCAAGCTCTGCAAAAACAAGGGTTTTTGTGTGGCTCACAGAGCAATGGCGGTCACCCAACACACTCCCTGGCACTTCGGTAGGTTCTCAGGTGCTGAGTGGAGCACCTCATGAGGGAGGATATTGAGCTTTATTATTTAAAACTAAACCACGATTTGGGGATAATCTTCTTTCCTCAGCAGCGCGTGGACGCCATACCTCCATACGGATGCGTCCTGTAACTGGGGCTCGGAGGGGAGTGCAGTTGCAGCTGGGCTGTGAAAATCCAGACCACTCGGAAAACATAGTCAGTGAAGGGATGCAGGGCGTCTACCTCATACGACAGCTTGGACACGACCTGGAGCAATGAGAGAGCGAGAATCAGCAACCCTGCGATTCGAGAGCAGAAATTAATTTGTACAAGGCTGATGGCCTTTGGGATATTGGGTGACCCGGAGCCTGACAGGCCAGATGAAATGGAGGACTGGCATTCAGAGCTGAGCCAGCCAGATGCCCGTCTGAGAGTTCACACAGAAATGTCTTTCCTTCTTCAAAATTGAAAAATAGTGGATTGAATTATTCTTCTGTGCCTCAAAGCTTTATCGGACTTCTTCTATGTTCATGTAGCTGGTGTCTTGGTGTTATTTTTCTCTGAACCTGCACTGGAGTGGCCACCAAGATGGCGCTTCTAAATTGGAACAGCCACCTGTGAGGATCTTCTCTCAGCCCTACGCCCTCGTTGGAATCATTTTCAGAGAGACAGGCAGATACTCAGCAACGACATGAGTTGTTGGTTATGAGATAGTGTTCTAGGTACAGTCGAGTTTGAGGATAAATTTGTGGACTTAGCTGGCTCAGTTCTCAGACTCCAAGGGTCCTGTCCCCAGGCGGGGGGCAGGGGACAGGGAGTAGGGGGACAGATTAGAAGACCGACTAGATAAAATAAGTAAGTGTCCTTCCTCCTCTCTCTTCCTGCCTGTCCGCTGCCTACTCACTTTCATTCCTGCCTGCACCTTTCCTTTAAAATAAAGACGTTCTAAAGGAATATACACATATACTATATATAGTACACATATACATATATATCTGCACACATACACATATATCTCTAAGAATATATGCTCCTCATAAAATAGTTTAACATCAACTTAGTAAAGAGTAGCAGAAGCTAAAGTTTATCTAATCAAACCACTCCTCTCACACTTGAATCCTCTCTAAAATATTTTATACCTATAATAAGTAGTCATTTGGCACTTTTAGCAATTTAGGGGGAAAAGTCTCTGGGTTGGTACTCAGAAGCGTGGCATACCTCCGTGTAAGTCCAGCTTCCTGGAAGTTGTGTGTATTTCCACTGAATGATGTATTTCACTCCAGAGATATTGGCAGATTTCCATCTCAATGTCACACGATGACTCCCAATGGAAGAAGCAAAGGGCGCAGCGGGGAGATCTGCATTTTCTGGGGAGAAAACAAGAGTTCATTTGCCAGGTACCCCTAACCGTCAGAGCAGAAGCGCGTCTGCCTGCCCCATTTTGTGTCCTCCTCATTTTTCTGTCACCATTGCACCTTCCGTGATCAGTCATCTGAACAATCACGATGCACACATTCAAATGGTTTCTTTTTAAAATCAGTCCGTCAGTCTGGCTATTTTTTTCCCCAGAGAATTTACTGTTATCTTAGAAGATGGTCTTTTTAACAGACAAGCAACATAGAGTATTCCAAGAAGGTACACTTTTCTCCTGCAACACCCACTTCCTGACAGGCAAGGCGGGGTGGGTGACAAGTGTATGTCTGAGTCACAGTAGAATCCATCCATTGTCTCAGGTCATGTATCCTAAGATATTTTTGAAATTTTGCACTATACTTCTGTTGGCTTTGCCCATTTTATTTATATTATAAAATGTTTCATGGGTTCTAAACATTGGTGACATTATAATGGACAACACCCATTAATTGGTGCCACTTCCCAGGTGCTGTATGAGGGGCTGGAATCTGAGCGGTATGTATCACTGGGTTGACATTGTCTTACCACACACACCTTTTGCAAGTTCCAAAAGGTGACTAACTTAATGCTTCCATTTTCTTCAGTTTTAGTTTATGGTGAAAACTAGACATGACATGAAATTGACTGTCTTAACCAATTGGGCGGGGGTGCCTAGTTCAGTGGGTTAAGTACATTTCTTTTCTGCAGTCATTACTGCCATCCAGCTCCAGAGTTCTTTCCATCTTATAAAACTGCAACTACACCCACTAAATAGTAACTCCTGTTTTTTGCCCCGCCTACCCCCTGGCAGCAACCATTCTAACTGCTGGCTATCATTTTGACTGTCATGAGCACCTCATATTAGTAGGAGCCAGCAGTGTTTGTCTTTTTGTGAGTGGTTCATTTTACTAACAAAATATCCTGAAAATTCACCCTGCTTGTAACAGATGCCAGATGTTTTTCCATTTTTAAGACTGAATAATATTCCTTTGTGAGTATATATCATATTTTGCTTATCCACCTACTCAGCAATAGATACCTGCTTTGCTTCCCCGTTTTAGCTATTGTGAATTCCATGGGAGTGTATAAAAAGGGTGTGAAAATATCTTTGAAACCCTGCTTTCAATTCTTGCAAGTATATACTGAGAAGTGGAATTGTTGGATCATATGACAATTCTATCTTTAACTTTTTGAGGACCATCATACTGTGGGCAGCTCCCACAGTGGATATACCACTCTACATTCCCACCAACAGTGCACAGTATTCTGGTTTTCCCACATCTTTATCAATGCTTTAGCCTTTTTGTTTTTTATTTTGTTTTTAGAATAACTGTCCCAATGGGTATGAGGTAATATTTCATTGCAGTTCCCTAATGATTAGTCATGTTGAGCATCTTTTCACGTGTTTATTGGCCATTCTTATGTGTATAAATGTCTGTTTAAATCCTTTGCCCATTTTTAATTGGATTGTTTTGTGGCTGTGTTTTGAGTTTTCTGAATATTTATCCATTCCAAGTAAATTATTTGTCATCATTTTCTCCCATTTTGCTACTTGCCTCTTTGCTGATAATGTCTTTGGAAACATTTCTTTTTTAATTTTCATGAAATACAATCTACTTTTCTTTTATTTTCTGTGCCTTTGGTGTCATATACAAGAAATCGCTGTCAAATAGAAACTGTGAAGATTTTACCCTATGTTTTCTTCTAAGAGTTGTGCAGTTTAAAGTCTTACATTTAGGTTCAATCTGAGTTAATTATCTGATCTTATGAAAGGTTCTACCTTCATTCTTTTGCATGTGGATATCCAGTTTTCCCAGCATTATTTGTTGAGAAGACTATCTTTCCCCATTGACTACCATTGGCACCCTTGTTAAAAACATCTGAATGTTTATGTAAGGATTTATTTATGGTTTCACTGTTATGGCCCATTGTCTGTCTTTAAGCCAGCATCCCAGTTTCTATAATTGTAGTTTTATAAGTAAATTTTAAATCCTGAAGTGTGAGTCCTCCAGCTTTTTGTTGTTCTTTTCAAGATGTGTGGTAACTTGAGATTCTCAGGATGGGTTTTTGGGAAAAACATCTTTTGAGATTTTTATTTGAATTACATTAAACCTGTAGATTACTGAGTAGTTTTCACCTCTTAATAATGTTAAGATTTTCAATCCATGAATGTGGGATGTCTTTCCATTTTATGTTTTCTTTCATTTGCTTCAGAAAAGTTCTATAGAAATATTCTACAAATCTTTCACCTCCTTGGTTAAGGTGTTTCCTAAATACTTTGTTATTTTTGATGACATTGTAAATGTAATTGTTTTCTTAAGGTTGTTTTTCAGGTTGCTCATTATGAGTACATAGAAATGCAACTTATTTTCTAGTTCGATTTTGTATCCTGATACCTTGCTGAATATATTAGTTCTAACAGATTTTTGTGTTATCTTTGGTGTTTTCTACATATAGGAGCATATCATTTTCAGAGAAAGAGAATTTAAATTTTGTCTTTCAAATGTGAATGTCTTTTGTTAAATGCATGGATGTTTTTCCTTGTCTAATTGCTCTGGTGAAGATGCACAGAACTGTGATGAACAGCAGATATCCTTTCCTTGTTTCTGATCTTAGAGGATAAGCTTTCTTTTATAGAAAAAAATCACAATTCTGGTTGAGAAGACATGGTGCATTTTTACAAAGAGCTTAAAATGATTACAGATAAACTCCCACGACCTTACTCTTTTGATTAAAAAAAAATTGACATAAATCGATTACTATAAATACAGAATCTGGACTAATTAAAGCCAAACTACTAAAACGCTGTTTGATCCAGAAAAAATATCAAGGCATTGTCATCTGTGGGTCCAGCATGTAGAGAAAATTAGCACAACCCATCTCTGCTGATTCCTCTACTCTCGGTATCTTTAACTTTACAATAATTTTTCATAACTTCTTGGGCTCAGAGAATTACCTAGCTACTTTAGGTATTTACTTACATTTAAGCATTACAACTTAAATGTGCCTGTCCTATCAACTTAGTAAATGCTTTAAAAATAATAACACACAAATTGAAAGAAAAAAATGTATATTTATCTCATTTTAAAATAAAAATAACCTCAAATTAGTGGGATCTTTGTCCCTATTGGACACTGTACAAACTTCTCTAATATCACAATGAAATTGGGCATGATCATCCTCATTATCTGTTCCATGATTAGTTTAAAAAAAAAAAATACATTGCAAAGCTGTGACATCAGAAAAAAGGAAAACAGTGCAAACTACTGAATTCTGTGAACTAACTACCTCCAGTCAAGTAGTCCCTATGGTGTCCAGCAGATGCCAACTTGTCCTTGAATATTTTAAATGCTCCATGGCTCCCTTGCCCTAAGGCACCCAAGTGCATGACATGGAAACCACAAAATAAATATTTTATGCACAGATAACTCCTTCTACAAAGAAGGAAAACAATGCAATATCACTACATCGGCACTGAGATGCCAAGGAGATCTTTGTGTAACACTTCAGGGCAGAAGCAAATCAGTGCTAGATGAGATCTCCTTCCAGTTCCCACTAGTCACTGAGAGCAAGGATGAGTTGTCTAAACAAGGGCTATAATGCACAGAAGAGCCCACCTTCTCTCAGGCTGAAGAGAACTGTGTACTCCCAGTGGAAGGAGACTCTGAGAAAGTCTGCAAAACACAGCTGTCAACATCTAAGCTACCAAAGCATCAGCCCTTCAGAGGCCACCAGCAAATTAACACACTCGGGCACAACCACTAAGACACACCCAGCCCGCTCTGAAATCAGAGAGAGCCGGAGATGCGTACACCAAGTCCCCTCGCTCAAAATCTAACATGGCAATCAACATAGCGTCTATACATCTGGTACATTTCCCAGACCCTTGAGGAAAGGCACACCTACAGTCTGTTGAATAGTTATTAGCTAGAATATATAAATGCACATTAAATAAAATATTCCTAACTTTCAGCTCATTAAAACAGTGGGATTTCCTGACATGAAGTTGACTCAGGATTCCTGTTGGCCTCTCTCACTGAGATAGAAGTGATTGCACCTACGGAGGATAAAACTTCATATTCTATGTTACAGTCATGTACCACTTTTCCCTTATTTTGTTCTAAAAAGAAGAATCTGAGTCTCTGACAGAATGGTCCAGTTTTTGAAATTATCGAGTGATTTATTTTCTCTTGCATTATATTGATAGAGAGAAATCTAGCTATTCCGAGAGGTGGTTTATAGTTCTTCCACAAGCACAAGTCCTCAGGGTGGTGCAGCTCACTGGTGAGTCACCTGTCTGCTTACCGAGCACTTCCTCTTCGTGAGCACCTTGAGCTCTGCTGCAGCCTACCTCGCAGGACTCCAGCTGAGAGAGACTGACAGCAAGCGATCAGCATGGCCTCTGTGCCCCGGTAGCTGACAAGCTTCAATTACAATGGAAATCCGAATGCCCCATGTATAAGCAAACCTGTATGTCCATTATTTCAACTTCAAGTTTGCATTTGCTAGCATGATGAGATCAGCACCTTTCAAGCTTTTTCAATCATGTCCTTTAGTAAGAAATGCATTTAATAAAACAACTGAGAACACAAGTATTGGGGGTGGCAAGATTTTTGATAGTACTTTTTTTTTTAGATTTCATTGAAATAGATTTCACATACCCTCAACTGTACCCATTTAAAGTATACAGCTTGGTGGGTTTCAACAAAGCCACAGAATTATGCAAGCATCTAATTTTAGAACATTTTCTTTATCTCCCAAAGAAATCACATTATCCTATATGTTCCATTCTGTTTGATTTGGTCTGTTGTGACTCATTTCCCGGCCCTCTAGTGGAGGACACGGCAGTTTCAAAAACAGTAATGTAATTATAGAGGTGTAAGTATAGTATAAGTATATAGGTGCCATTTAGTCAAAGGTATAGGGAGCTAATAACCTGAAACTCTAGCCTAAAAGGATGCCTATTTATATCATAAACCCTTGCCTCCCTTTAAAAATTAAAAACTACATTTTATAGTAACCAAACATCTTAATGGATATTCTAATACTAATGTTAAAATATAATGTCTACAAAGGTTAATTATGATTAATATTTTATCTCACCAACCAAAAGCAGAGTAGATATTTTGATGATAGAGACACAAATGTCTGCAGCTTTTAGCAGATACACTAACATCAGTTACCAAAAAAAAAAAGTTGAAGACACACATTGTAAAACTACAACACAATCAATATCTGTCTTCCTGCCTTCATTCAATTTATAATTATAACACTTAAGATAATCTGCTGTTGCTTCTGAAACTAATAGTGGGAAGCATGATGTAATGCATTTGCCTTAAACATCCCAGGTAGAGAAGGGCTTTAATTTGCAAAAAAGAGCTGTCCCGCGGTTGATCTGTGCACTCACAAGAAGTGGAGCCAGAGAAGACCAGGTAGGATTAGTTAGGGATTAATTTAAACATCTCAGAGTGGGTTCAGGATTAGTTAAGAGTTTAGTATACTTCTCTCATCCTCTTTGCAAGTTGCCATAAAATACATTCACCTGTTCTTTAACTGCAGAATAAATACACCCAATGGCTGCAAAATTATCACAAAAAGTGGAAAAGATGATGAGAAAAGGAGCTGAGAAAAGATTTATTTAGAAGTATAGCTAGTCCTAAAAAAAGAGGGGAGATTGTAGTCCTATTTTTCCTGTACTTTTTCAGGGGAAAATATATAATAAAATTCTGATCTATCTAAGAATTTCAAACATTTCTTTTCTTTTTTTTTTTTCATTTCTGCGGCTTGTGTTTTTTCCAGCTTTGTTGAGATGCACTTGGCATGTAATTTGGGTGCATAAGGTATAGCACATGCGGAGCTCATTTACTTATATATTGCAAAATGATCACCACCACAGCTTTAACTAATATCCCCAACCTCTCACATAACTGCCACTTCTTGTGTGTGATAAGAATGGTTACCATCAACTCTTTTAGCAACATTCAAGCTGTAATGACTGTTGTGCTTTACGGCCCATAATCTAATAACTGGAGATTAGTAATCTAAGGAGTTTAAATATTATCTCACATGGAAGCAAAACTATCACCCCTCTCTCTCTCCCTCCCTCTCTCTTGGAATCTAAACTTGAACTTAAGACAAAGGTGCCCAGTGTGTCTGGAGTTCAAGTGGCCTAGACAGAATCCAAAGGCCGTTAGATTTCAAAACATCACTGAACCTGAGCCCCAAACCCTGAATGAGGCATTTATACTGCTATTTATATGCTATTGCTTCTTCAACTGCAGTAGAAAGCATGAAACCCTACATTTTGCCTTAATCATCCCAGGCAGAGATTCCAGGCCACCCAGAGGCTAGTCTCACTGAAGGTCGAGGCCCTGCTTCCCAGAGGCTGCGTTAGATGGCTGTCTCTGCTCCCATCCATACTCCCACTTTTCCACAGTTGTAGGACCACCTTAGTATCAGCCCTCTAGCTCTCCTACTGTGTTCCCAGACCTCCAGGTTTGCTGCCAGCAACTTTTCCGACCCATGGAACACAGGAGAACATGCACCACTGTCCTCCTGAGGTGTCCCGAGTGCAGCCTCTCCTTATGAATCGTGACCACATTTCCTTAAAAATCACTCATTCATTCATACTACCTTTCTTTTTCTTTTCTTTTCTTTTCTTTTTTTTTTTTTTAAGGAAAGGTGCAGGCAGGAATGAAAGCAAGCAGGCAGAAAGAGAGAGGAAGAAGATGCATTTCACTTTATTTTCATTTTAATGTTCACACCGGGTGTTTCCTCCTGGGCCCATGACTGGAACCCAGAAGTATGTGGCCTGCTCCTCTGGAGGTGAGTGACCGAATCACTGATTCACCAGGGGGCACCCGGGTTTCCTTTCAGGAGCCAAACACTGTGTTAGGCTCTACAGGTAGGACGGTGAGCAAAACTGGCAAGTTTCTTGCCTTCATAGACTTTACATTCTCTTAAAAAGGGAAGAACAGACTATAGCCAAGTAGGAAAATTAAAAAATAAAATACATTCGGACAATGTGGGATGGGCATGATGACACAGGAAGGAGGCTGACTCAGCACATGATGAACAGCTGTGCAGAGGTGCCCAGCGCCCAGCCGTGAGTGATTAGAAGTTGCTGACTTGCAAAGATCTGGGCAAGGACAAAAGCCTTAAGCAAGTATGTGTACAAAGGAGAGCGAGAGGCCAGTGTGGCCAGCACAGAAGACAAAGGAGAAGGGACCTGATGGGGCAGGAGAGTCAGCAAATGACGCTAGCTTGAGATTTTTCTCAAAAGGCACCAAGTGGCCATAGAAAGATTTTTTCTTTAGGAACAATGTGGTCTAATCTATGTTTCAAATTATCAAGGGTAAGTCATCTAACTTACGAATGAACGGCATTTTCCAAGTTACATTTTGCCAAATTATCTCTTGGAAGACTAGTTCCACCAAAGAACATGTGCAAAAATGCCAGGCTTCCTAGGTGGAAGCATTAATGGTTAAAGACATTTCCTAAAGGTGTGGACAGCTGAGTTAAAATATCTATCGATACCAGATGACCTCACTCACAGGTAGAATGTGAACAGACAAAAGAAAGGAACAGATGAAACACAACCAACCCTTGGACACTTGTAATAGAACTGAGGTGACCAACAGGGAATGGGACAGGGTCTGGGGGCAAATGGTGGCAGAACCCACTGCACATTGGTGAAGATACTTGATGATTTGATGGGGGGTAGGGTGTGTTAACATATATCTGAGGACGGGGAACCTATACATGTGAGTTTATTTTCATGTGTAAAATAAGTTACTACAGTAAAAAATGGGAAAAAAAAATCTATCTACCCTCTATCTATCATCTACCTATCTCTAAGTTTATATATGGCATGTGTGTTCAGATCTACTTATCTAAAGTGTGACATTTTTGCATGCCAAATAACAAAGTATAAGTAAAAAGAATAGAGTGATAATATGAGTTATAACCCTGAGAACACTTCCATGATACAAGAACAGACAAGTGGGCCACATCATGATTAACAGGGAACTACCACATGTGAAATCCAGTCCTGGGCTTTTCCCCTGCCTGAGAGACTCACTCTGGTTTTCTTGACACAACCCTCCCTCTTCTCTCATTCTACAGACTGTTGGTTGTGAGGGTGGTTTTCTTTCTAATTTTGCTTTAGTCATATGAAGGCATTCTCAAGCAGTTTTGCTGGTTGAATTCCAGGCAAGAGTTTCAATGTCTATGAACGTCTGGGCAACTTTTCCCCACCGTTTTCTCTCTGCTTACACCCTCTCCCAGAGAAGAACCACTCTGGGCAGAGTCATCACAGACTACTCAGAAAATGTCCCAATTTTTAATGTTTTTGTTTCATTTTTATTTGCTATTACAAGGGAAGTTTTCTATTTTACTAATGGGTGATCATTTGTATGCATCAGGCAATGATCATTTGTTCTCTTTTCTAGGTCAGTCAAATCATGTGCAACAAAGATGTTAAATAGAGAGAACGTAACTTCATCACAAGCACCTATTGTCAGACAACCTAAAATGCATCTTGAAAAGTATGGAATCCAGGACAGATTAAATTTAGTTGAAAAAGACTGAGGAGAACAAGATCAAAATCTTAAGGTCTTTCTGAAGGAGAAGAAAAAGTCAAGTGAAAAGAGAAGGTGGGGTGGAGAGGAGAGGGTGAGAGGGGGGAGTAGTCAGCGGGACCCCCACCTCTTATCACAGCAGGGGGCGAGCTGCTGTCAAAGGGGTTTGATGAATGAGGTAGAAAAACCCAGGTAGGAAAAATGAGTGAAGTAGAAAACTGCTTTCTGTTACGTACTGTATTAATAATAGAGCAGGTGTTTTGTTTTTTTAAAGGAAAGTGCAGGTAAGAATGAAGGTGAGTAAGCAAGCAGGCAGGAAGAGGGAGGACGAAGAAACATTTATTTATTTTATTCAGTTGTTCATCTTGGTTGTTCTCCCTGGCCCCAGATCTCAAACCTGGGTCCTTGGCACCACCTCTAGTGTTCTTATTTACTAGGCTAACAGGGCACCACGAAACACATGTTTTATGGGAAAGAAAATAAAATCATCAGAGATAAGGGTATTCCAAGAAGTGCTTTCACTTCCTTCCTTTCTCCCTGGGCACCCTTCCCTGACCAGGCTCCAGGAATTACAACCTTCAAGTGAGATTAGAGTCAAATATATATATTTATATAAATATATATATATACACACACATATATGCATGTATGTAAATATGCATATGCACTTAATCACATATATAGTGTGTCTAATGAAACAGCATTATTTCTGTTTAAAATCTATGCTGCACTCTGAATGTCCTGAAAAGAGAGAAGAGCCATGTGTGTTTACACACACACACACACACACACACACACACACACATCTATTTGTACAGCATGTATGTACAACAGATAAAGCATAGCACACATTGCGTCAAATGGCATCATCCAACCGTGTTTACAACCAGAGTGGAAGCATTCCCAAGAAGAATTCTTCTGTGTATTGAGAATGACTCAGGTTTCTTCCTTCTTACTTTAATAACTTTTTAACAATAAGAGATAAAGACCTGGGGTTCGGTGACATCTTTTTTATCAATGACTTTGCCAACTCACCTCGTAAACAGTGGCAGAGGTATCATTCTGCATAGAGAAAAAAATAAGAGAGAAAGTAAAACTACTTAAAATCTTCAGTTTCGTTTGCATGAAACAGCTATACATTCCTTCTAAAGTAATCTCTTGTACCACCATTGACAAAGAGCCAATGAAAAAACAATCGAAAGGAAGGGAGCCCAGGGCTGGGCCCTCTTTCCAGGCACGTCCAGTACAAACACTCTAACAAGCATGCAGTTTGCATTGCTGGAAACATGATGGAGCGTGACGTCAACTGGAGACTCGCAGCCCACTGACAGGTGGGAAGAGGCATTTGCAGACATCCCAGGAAGACAGGGCCAGCAGGATCCTCTGTCCAGACTGGTCCCTCCAGCACCCACTCCGCTCTGTCGCCGGCAACTGGGCGCCCTTCGCTGTGTACAGTGAAAGCACATTGTGCAAACAAGTCAGGAGAGAATTCTGACCAGATGGGCTTCCATGTTGGGGCCGAAGTTATTCAACACAGAACTAGACAAATAATCTCAATGATACGTTGTCAGCAATGCTGCCGTGGAGAGCTCAATGTTTTTAGAGTGTAGAACGCCCCCAAGTCCAAATAACACCTGCTGCAGCTTTTGGTGATTTCTCTTCCATCAGCCCCACTCACCAAATGGGACAGCGGCTAAAGCAACGCCTGCAATGGAACTGAGGACGTACCGCGCCAGAAAGGCCCTGAAGACTCTGTGTAAGGAGAGGGTAGTGTCCTAATTTACATCTCAGTCCAAGAACAGACACCAGTATGACCAGGATCTTTAGCAATGTAACTTCTCGCCTGAACACACAAGATTAAATTAGAAATGAAAAATAAGTATTCTTACATAAAATGGAGCAAACCTAGCTGTCCGTGATTTCTGGATTTACTTGCGACCATGTTCGCTGAACATGACCTGGAGCCCTGTTATCCAAAGTGTGACCCAGAAACCACCAGCATCAATCCCCTGGGAGCTTGCTCTAGGTGCGAACTTCAGGTCTTGTCCAAGAGCTAGTGAACCAGAATCGGCGTTTTTATAAGATCCCCAGGTAACTGCACGCCAGGGACGAGAAAATGTAACAAATATTGAACATCCTTCTAAAAGGCCTTTATACTGTGGAGCAATGGAGCCTCCCTGAGTTTCACGGCTGTCATTAGCCTCCCTTTAAGAATATTGATCTCTGAAGGACACTGAAACTCAGGTGGAGGGTGTGGTGTGAAAAAACAGTAATGAAAATATTGATCTCATTTTTCCCCATTACTATGTATTACTCAGTCTATTTACACTTTTCCTTTAGAGTCAAACAACCTAATTGAAAGTCAAAGGAAATTCATTTGGGAATCCTCTTGGACAACTTTTCTCCTGAGAAAAATATTAGTATAAAATCAGAAACATAATGAATACTTACACACTTGAAAGCACAACTTTCTTGATCTACAGAGTTCCAAAGATGACATCCTTGGCTGCACTGCAAAAGACAATAAGGGGCAGTGGTAAGTAAGTAAGTAAGAAGTAGGACTTTTTCTTGTCACCTAAAAGCACAACACATTCACAAAAGTGTTGCAAAACAACCATGAAATATAACCTCAGGAATGGTTATTATCCAAAGACTGAAAACACGTGTTGATGAGAAGATGGAGAAAGGGAGCACCGGTGCCCTGCTGGTGGGAGTACAAATTGGATACAGTCACTATGGAAAACAAAATGGAAACTCCTCAACTGAAAAACTGAAAGTCCATATATACCCATTATCCCACTTCCGGGTATTTACCCAAAAAAAATACAATCCTAATTCAAAGAAATATATGCTTTCTCATGTTTGTTGTGCAACCTAAAAGCCCTTCAACGGATGAGTGGATAAATGAGATATGTTTATATATACATATATGTTATATATATACAGACATACACAATGGAATATTACTCAGCTATTAGTTACAACATGGGTGGATCTAGAGAGAATGAATCATGCTAACCAGAAGGAAAAAGAAAGACACTATATAATTTCACTCATATATGGTATATAGGGAAACAAAATGAATGAATGGATGAATGAAACTAATAAAGACTTCCAGAATATAAGACCAAATTAGTGGTTACCAAAAAGGAAGAGGGAATAACAATGAAATATCACCTTACACTGGAAAGACTGGCTATTATCCAAAAGTGTGGAAACAACAAATGCTGGTGAGGATGCGGAGAAAAGGGAGCACTTCTGTACTGTTGGTGGGAGTGCAAATTAGTGCAACCCCTATGGAAAACGGGATGGAGATTCCTCAAAAAGTTGAAGATGGAAATCCCATATGAACCCATCATTCTACATTTGGGTATTTACCCAAAAGATACAAAAATACTCACCCATAGAGATTTATGCACTCCCATCTTTACTGGAGCCCTAGTCACTATAACTAAAAACTGGAAACTACCTAAGTGTCCAACATCAGATGACCAAATAACGAAGATGTGGTACGTATGTACAATGGAACACTATACAGTCCTTAGAAGAGATGAAACCCTGTCATTTGAATCAACATGGATAGAAGGGATTACACTAAGTGAAACAAGTCAAAAGAAGAAAGATAGAGACCAGATGACCTCACTCACAGGTGGAATGTGAATAGAAAAAACAAAGGCACAGATGAAAAATAACCAACCCTGAAACATTCGCAACAGAACTGAGGTGACCAAAGGGGAATAGAGCAGGTGGGAGCAAACGGCGGTGGAGCCCACTGGACAATGGGGAAGAACACTTCGGTGGAGGGCACAGTTGTGTTGCCATATATCTAAGAAATGGAGAACTTATACATATGAGGTTATTTTAATGTGTAGAATAATTGTTACAATAAAAAGTTATTTTAAAAAAAGGAGTGGGGAGATGGGGTGGGCAAATCAGGTAAAGCGGGGTAACTTCCTGATGAAAGATCAAGCTGAACAGCTGGTGGTGAACTCAGTGTAGTCTAAATACATGTTGATTTATGACGATACGTATCTTAAGCCTACATAATGTTAAATGTAATATCACCTTGATAATTTGTTTTAAAGAGAAAAAATGTGTTTTAGACATAGAAATCTACCACAGAATCAGTGGCCTCTGAAAGAGCAGGGCCTTTGGGATTCTAAGCACAGACAGCAGAGCCTGACACGGCTCAGCACGGGGCAGGAGGGCTGCCGGGTGTTGTTCAGCCCAGAGCCCAGGGCGTCCTCATCCTTCAGGAGCACCCTGTCCACCAGAGACTGACACCAGCTAAAGTCCAGAACATCATGTCATCGTGCATAGTGTGTCCTCAGGTGACAAGCCAAACCAAAGCCAGGGACTTACCCAGAGGCAGCACCCCAAAGCCTAGAAGGGTGACAGTTTGGTAAGTCTGAGGTCACAGCTGTCTTATAAACCTTCTTCTGAGCTGCCCTGGCCTCTTATTGGACAAATTTGGCCTGGTTTTCCTTACCTCACTTGATTTTTCTGCGCTGTGATTTTGTTGAGCTCTCCTTCCCCAAGCCAGGTGACACAGGGATCCCCGGGCCCTCCTCCCATTCCTTCTCTTTTGTCACCAATTTTTAACTCTCCCCTCCCCTTTTGTGTTTGTGTCCTAGCCTCAGATTTTCTCTTCTCACTCTCCAAGTGTTCCAAGAGTGAGCTCATCCACAACCTCAACATCGACCATCTCAGAAGCCCCCCAGTTTGTGGCTGAGGCTTCGGCTTCTCCCTGAGCTCCAGATCCAGACATGCAATGGCTTGTTAGATCTCTCCACTTGTGTCTCTGCAGGGACCTCAATTCAGCATAGAAAATATTGAATTCCTCACTTTTTACTCTCCAATTTTCACTTTCCTCTATGTTTCCCATCAACACGCTACAACCTTCTGAGTCACCTGAGCCAAGAACCAGGGTGTCTTTTCTTCTCATTCCTCCTGCCTCCATGATTAATCCATCACCAAGTGCTATTGGCTCACCTCTTCCTTAAATGAAATACACCTGGGTTCCTCACTCACTGCTCCTGCTTTTCTTCTGTGCCCACCACCACTTGCCAATAGCCTCATGAAAACCCTCTTTTGTTTCCACATTTGGGGTAATCTCTTTTTAGGACAAGCTCTAACTAGACCAGCTCTTACATAACATGGTATGTAATTGAGACCAAATTAATAAGCATGATATACAGAACCTTCCATGATCTGTCCTCCACTGAAATCCCACACAAATCCCTTTTCGAAACCAGCCATTAGCTTCCCAAACAAATTAGGTTACCTCAAAGTTTTGTGTGCTGGCTGTCAGGACCCCCTTTGACTGGCATACCTCTTCCTCCAGTTCCCCTAATTATCTTTCTAGTTAAAATTCAAAGACCATGCAAACAAGTTGAGGTGCTCTTCTTCTTGTATGTTCGCTTTGTCCCTCACAATTTCCACTCTTCTGGCACTCGTGTGTTTCTGTCGCTCCTACTAGGTTGAAAGTCCTTAAAACAGAGACTTTGTTTAATTTGTTCTTAAGTCTCTGATACCTAACACAGTACATGGTTCATACTGCCACTGAATTACTAAACATTTGTTGCATAAAGGGACACAGGCTACAAAAAAGTAATAAAAACATAAACATAACTCCTAGGAGAAACATTAGGGAGCATCTTCTGCAATCCTCTGAGAGCACACATAATAAAACTTAAGTCTCGGAAATTGATGTAATTTGCCCAGAGCAATTTGCCACACAACTATGGAGAACCAAAATCATGGGCTTGATTAGACCTGCGCTATTTTCACTTCCAACACTGTTGCTGACTTCATTTTTAAATATTCTATAATTGATACTTTTCACTATTTTCAACTGAGCTTCCTCCTTAAGAGACAAATAAATTACCTAGAAATTGCTCTGACTGTAATAAAACCTGATCGTTGTGCCTTTCTTACCAACACAAACGCTGTAAAGTTCCTAATAATGGAAATGACTGATTACTCACCAGCTCACTCAGATTATATGGTGTGCCGATGTCAAGCTGTCGGCCCTGAAATGAAGAAAGAGATAACAAATACCAGCGATCAATACTGCCGTCTGTGGAACCACCAAGTCTTTCTTCCTGGAATAGTGCTGCATCTTTGGTGTTTTCTAAGTATAAACTAAGAAGTTAACTTTTTTTTAATTTTTGAGAGGGAGAAGCATCTTCTTTTATTTTTATTTAGTTGTTCACACTCATTGTTTCCCCCTAGACCCGGGGACTTGAACCAGGGGTATCTGGCCTGCGTCCTTTGGAGGCAATTGACCCAAACTACTCCACCAAGGCACAGCAAGTCAAATGTCCTAAAAGCATTACATCAGAGTAATGATGTAAGATATCAGTGCAGATGATTAGATGTAATGTCTAAGAATTATAAAGAAATGCATGAGGTTGGAGGGAGGTGTGGTTTTCAGGAGTTAAGGAACATGGAGCCAATCAATGATGCCAGCAAAGGATTCTGGGGTTGGAGATGACTTATGTTCAAAGTAAAGCAATCAGAGAAAGACAAATTTGGTATTTCATCAGTGCTAAAATATCAGATTACCCTTTCTCATATTTTCACAAAATTTAAGAACTTTTCTGTACTCAAGGTGAAGGAACAAAATGGGCACTAAGGGGAAAATCTATAACTGTTCATCTTCCTGGTAACTATTTGAGCAGAGTCCTTGATAAATAGAAGGACTAACAAGGATGGCAATACTGAACCCCATGATAATCATGCCTTACTGACTGACTCAGAATTCTAGACAGAAGAAAGCCTTGAATATTTCTAGTAATTCTGATCAGTGATGACCAGAACCTCCCCTTAAAAGGTGCTGAATTTGAATCACTGAACTTGAGGGGTGATTAATCTAGGAAGGTACCTGCCATTTGTCCTTGGCTGACCCAGCACTACAAGCAATATATGTCCAAGGAGATGACAGGAAATCTAAAAGGGCTCCAGGAGATGGTTTAAGCACCTGCTATGGCCTTCTGAACAATCCATGCCTTTCAAAGAAAAGGGAAAAGATGTCCATCGCTAGGCTCATTCATCAGTCTCTTCTTCCTCCACGCATGCATTCATTTTGCTCTTCACTCTATCCCAGCACCTAAAACTTTGCCTAAGACATAATAGGTGTTTGATAAATATGTAATATTTGGTGAATAAATTAACCAAATCAAGATGGCCTACTACTTAGGAATGTTCCAGAAATTCTGCTCCTCGGAAGCATCATCCAGTGGGCAAGCATTGGGGGGTTAGGGGGTACTTGAGAAATAATCAGACACAGGCACCAAAGAACAAATGATACCCTTTTTCTTCTCATTTGATGTATGAATGAAGGTTCCTCTATTGTACATTCCCTAACCACATAAATATTTGTAGGGAAAGGAGAAGGGTGCTTGTGTTTTTGTTGGTGGATAACAAATATTTCAATAGTAAGAACTGTATTGTTTTGTCCTTTAAATTAATTATGCGACCACATGGTTACTAATATTTTTGCATGATTTTGCTCAAAATGAAGTTTTGGATTCCCCTTTCTTTTTCTTTTCTTTCTTTTTTTAAAGGAAAGGTAATGACAGGCCAACAGTAGTGAAGACAAGTAGGCCAGCAGGAAGAGAGAGGAGGATGAAGCATGTTATTTTAACATTATGTAGTTGTTCACACTGGTTGCTTCCCCAGGGGCCTGGGACTCAAACTCAGTGGTACGTGGCTTGGACTCCTACAGAGGTGATTGACCTAACCACTACTCCACCAGGGCCCTCCTGATTCTCCTTTCTCTGGTAGAACCACAATCATAAAAAACAAGCATAAAATAGTGAATTTGTGATTTATTTTTTCTTATCCCTTCAAAAATATGCGCTAGCTCATACAAGTAAAAGGGTAGAGGCATTCAATAGTTTGGGTATACCATTTTAATCAACAACTAACAGAAATGTTTCTTGACAACCAGAAAATCATGTTGTATCAGCATGGATCCCTTCTGTTGTTAATCTCAAGATTAAATTAAACAGGCTGATGGAGTGTCCATCAAGTGGTCTTGAGCAAATGGTCTCATGAGTTATGACTCTGGGGTTCTGAGGAAGCAGGTTTTATCAACATCCTTCCCTCACTTCCTCCTCCCTTCTCTATTTTCCAACTCCTCATTGCCATAGCTAGCATTTCATGAATGAACCCTACGTTCTGTACTCTTGTAGGTATTTTACAGTAAATCACATTCAATATCTAAGCAACCATGCTAGGTAGGGACTATTATTAACTCAATTTTACAGTGAGAAAGAGGGAAGTTTAGTTAATTGCCAAAGAATTAGGATTTAAAGGGGGAGGACGAATCAATTCCAGAGTCTGTGCTCTTAACCAAAGCACGGACCTCCCGTAAGCTTCAGCAAATTCGCATGCCTAGCTTTGAAGTTAGAATACACACCAGTTTACCTTAGACTTGCTCCAAGTATCTGTTTACAACGCACAATCCCAGTCTCATATCTGAAACCTTCATACCTAACATCTACTTCTTGGCACAAATTTTCTCTCCTGCCCACCTCAGCCAGAACTAATTTCATTCTTTAGCTCCCATTTTAATAGATGATCTGCCTTTTAATTTTACATGATGCTTGCCCACAATGTGATATTTTGAAAGTGACCTATGCTGTTTCAATTTAGCATTCTCGTCTGAGACATAAGTAGAGTATATGATTTAGTTCATAAGATTCTGTGACAATTCAAATAAGTTATGCATTATTACAGCACAGTGCCAGGCACTTAGAAATACATTGCTGATACAGAGTGCAAATTTGCTTCAAC
Source organism: Solenodon paradoxus (assembly GCA_004363575.1). NCBI lineage: Eukaryota > Metazoa > Chordata > Mammalia > Eulipotyphla > Solenodontidae > Solenodon > Solenodon paradoxus. Next base: position 84,117 of record RJWH01004367.1, read on the forward strand.
AGCCTTTTGCAGGCATATCTCATGAGCCACAAAAGCACATCCTCAGATAAATTTCTTGATGTGCAGCTGAAGGGCATGTTTTCCCTTTAAATGTTCATATTTATTGACTCATTGTTTTCTAGAAAGTTATCATCTTACATCATAACCAACAGTATATGAAAGTGCCGGCTTATTCAAACTTTGCCAACTATAAAATTTTTTATCTTTGCCTATTTAATAGAAGAAAATTCATCATTTATTTTTACTTTGCAACCTGTGAGTTTGAACATTTATCCCTTGCTTTTTTGAAATTAGCTCTGTGTGTTCTAAATTTATTATTGTCTTTTAAGGCTCTACACACACATATGAATTGGCAAAATTTTATCATATATAACACTTTTTACATTTTAATACAATATTCTATATAATACCGTTGTCATATAGTTGTTGTCAGACGCTGTCAGATACTTTAAGTTTCTAGATAGTCACTTTTAAGGACTCAGAATTTTTAAACCAGGCTTCTTAAAGTATTTCCACTCCATATTTAGAGAAATATCCACCCCTGATTTATTATACTATTTTATGGGATTAAAGCTCCTTTTGCTTTTGTGACTTGTCTATATTTAAATCACATTTTAAAATGCCTCCTGGGATCGGTTGGAATCTGGTAGCAATGTACAAAGGCTTCCTTTTTTTGCGGGGGGGGTAAGAATTCTTGATGAAACTTGAATATTTTATTTTTTAAAGAAATGTTAGGTGTGCAACAGAATTGAGAGTGAGGTACAGAGATTTTCCATACAACTCCTATTCCCACACCTACACAGCCTTCTCCGTAATCAACATCATTCACCAGGCTGGGGCATTTTCTACTGAAGAGTTTACACTGATATCATAATCACCCCAACTTCATAGTTTATCTTAAGGTTCTTTCCTGGTTTTGTACAGTCTATGGATTTATAACAATGCATAATAACTTTATACATTATTATACTATCATGCAGAGTATTTTCACTGCTCTAACAATCCTCTGTGCTCTTTCCAACTCCCTCTCCCCACACCAAACCTCCATCCAACCAATCACCGCCGTCTGGAGAGCTTTGCCTTTTCTAGAATGTCATAGCTGGCATCATACGGTGAGAAACTTTTTCAATTGGCTTCTTTCTCTAAATAATAGAAGCATTTAAGTTTATTCCATTATCTTTTTCACGGCTTGGTAGCTGGTTTTCTTAAACCTCTGAATACTATTCCATTGTCTCAATATATCACAGTTTCTCCATTCAGCTAGTGAAGGAGGATGTTATTTTTTATTCTAAATGGAGAGTCTCATTTTGGCTTGAATTTCACCTTTATCATATTCATACACCCTTAGGCAAATGATTTTATTTCTGGAAAAAAAACTCAGCTTTGCTGACCTATTTCTATATTAATGCAAACTGTGATAATTCTGGATAGTTTGTGGAACTTATGGAGTATGGTTTTGATCCATTATTTTGTTATAAAGTTATATGTTGATAGATAAGGAAGGCATTGATATTTGTACATTTTTTAAAAAATAAGACAGTCTTCTGAATCCTATCATTTCTATTATTTTTTGTCAACTTGAATTGATACTTTCAAAAACACATCTATTTTATTTAGCTGTTCATCTTGGTTGTTCCCTCCAGACCCAGGTCTCGAACTTGAGTCCTTGAAATGTCTATAGACTACGTCCAAGGCCTCATTGGCTAAGTCACAAGGGCATGCCAGAATTGATACTTCCAACTGAGTAATTCTAAGCACTAGCTCCTCAGTTGTTGGAATTTATTACTCAAAAGAAAAAAGGTTTTGTTGCCAAAGAAAACCAGAAAATTATAATTAAACAAAGTCATTAGTGTGCTATTGTACCATATGGCTCAGCAAAAAGATGATATGGCAAAATGCACTTTCAGAAATTAATTTGACTATAAGTCTTTTCTATTCCTATTTCATAAAAAAAAAAAAAAAACCTTACAAATCTAGTGTTTGGAAGAACAGTACTTCATTTTGTTGTTTTCTGCAGCACATGGAATATATAATCCAAAAATATTAAATCAATGAAGGTACTCAACTAAAAATACACACAGGTCCTTCAATTAATATAAAATACACATGCCCAAGCAGAGAACTTGTGATTCGATGATTAACGATTTGTGCGTTATGGGGCAACAATTTCAACATTCTTTTTGAACAAAAGTCTTTTGTGTTTCTTTTTAAAATGAAAAGATGCTTTGGTATGCCCTGGGGAACAATGGTTGGGCACAGTCCATGTACGTCCCAGGGTCCCATGTTCACGTTCCAGGGCTGGCAGGCAGGAAGAACCAGAATGAACAACTAAATAAAACAAAGTGCTTCTTCCTCCTCTCTCTCTTCCCACCTGCCTGCCTTTGCTCGCTTTCACTCCTGCCTACACCTGAAAGAAAAAAAAGAAAGAGAGAGAAGAAAAATGCCTTACTTCAAGAACCACCCAGCAAAATCAACATGACCTTCAGAGCAAATGTCCAGGCTAAAAAGAATGGCATAAAATTTTTTTCTCAAAGGTTGAGACACTGGAGCACTTTGCATGACCTTTCCCCTCGTCCATGGCTACATTCATTGCTCGTTCACCTAACTCTTCTGACACCAGTCACCATGTGAAAGGCTCCAGTGGAGAACATTTATCACAGTCTGGTCAAACAGGCAGATCGTGTCTTGCCTTCACCACCGCACAGACTGCGCCTTTCTCTGTAGGTGGTGAACGGAAGGCCACACGACAAAGGAACAAGCTGTCTACTCTGACTGCCAAACCCTGAAGTCAAGGAGCCCACACAGAAAGATAAGATAAAACTAAAATAAATGTAAGAAAATGGAGGCTGCCATAATGGAAATGACCAACTTCAATTTTGATAGTAGGGAAGTTAGCAAATAATATGGCAGAATATGTGTATATGCTGCAATAATTTACAAGTAATTCTTCTTCTATACATACACACACACACACACACACACACACACACACACACTATATATGTGGCTGTGTGTATATATAAACATATAGTAAAGATCCTGCTTCCCCAAAAGCTTCAGAAATATAATGTTAAATAATAAAGCTTGGTGAACAACTGCATGTAAAATTAAATACAAATTTGAGGGGGAAACAATAAAAATATAATCGTGGTTAGTGGTGAAATTAGAGGTTTTTAACCTTTATTCATTTCTATTTTTTTCTCTATCCTATACATACTTTTACAATAAATATGTCTTCTTAAAACAATTAAAGAAAAAATTAAATTTTCAATAAAGGAAATATTTAATAATCTCATGCTTCCATTTTTAAGTTTGGATATCAATGTAGGTTTTGGATTAAACCTATTAAGTGTTGATTAAAACTTTAGGTTTTTGGGTGTCTTTGTGGAGCAGTAGTTGGGTCAACTACCTCCAAAGGAGTAGGCCACATACCCCTGGATTCGAGTTCCAAGTCCAGGGGGAAACAACCAGTGTGAGCAACTAAATAAAAATAAATTAAAATGTTTCTTTCTCCTCTCTTCCTGCCTGCCTATTCAGTTTCTTTCCTGCCCCTATCTTTCCTTATAAAAAAAAAAAAAAAAAAAAAAAAAACTTAGGTTTTACATAAAAACCTAAAGCATACAATTCTACATTAATGGCAATGAAGCCTTTAGCTAAAATTTATATAAAATGCCCAATATTTTGTAAAGTATTAGTACCCATAGCAAGCCTATATGATGCTTTAAACTATAGTTTAAATTAAACCAAAAGAAGATCACATGGATAAATTTTTTGTTTCATCTACCACAGGCTTCTGTCACTAATACTTTTAGCATAATGAGTATTGTATCTGGTGCTTTCATTATTTAAAAAAATTATAACTATTAAGTAATGTCGCAGGTAAGCTATCATGCCATTCCCTGAGTGTTTAGATAAGAAGTGAATGTCTTTCTCCGGCTGGAGAGTTTTTGTTTTTTAAAGTGAACTCCGTGACTGACTTCAGCACACTGAAGTCACAATCATGAAAAGATGTGATACAAGATAGAGAAAAATATGACACCAAGAAATGAGAAAGAAAACATAGATTACTGCATATCAAAAACCATATCACTGGAAAAAATGCAAATGCACAGATAGAAATTACAAATTTACAAAGAAGTCGTGTTTGGAAAGAAACCGCTGTCCTGAAAGGGCATCTGTGTCTGCCCTCTAGGTCACCCACCTCCCGGGACTATCATCCGTCCACATTCTGCAGCAAGAAGTCATTGCCCGATAGCAAAACTTATTTCATGCTTCAAGACAAATATAAATGATTTTACAATAGATGAATTCAAAATGACATTTTTCAAGCATGCCAAATTGCCTTAGTTTAAGCCTCTGTCCCAATCCCAGATCCCCTCCAAAAAAAAAAAAAAAAAAAAAAAAAAAAAAAAAAAAAAAAAAAAAAAAAAAAAAAAAAAAAAAAAAAAAAAAAAAAAAAACCCAAAATATCTTTGAACACATAGCTTGGAAAAAAAAAATAGCATTACCCTATACTGCAATTATAAATGTTTCTCGTTTTTTTTGAAAAATGATCTTTCTTTCTTGCCAGCCTACCATTTCTCCTGAGAAAACGTCCATAAGTAGAAAATAGAGGAACAGCATCTACAAGCTCTAGTTCCTGCAAAGACAAGCATCAGATTGGCAAAACTTACCTGGTTCGTCACACAGGCCTTTAGGCAGCTGTTTAAAACCGTAGCCGGTGCCACCGAAACCCAAAGGCAGCCCAGAGTCGCGAAAGTCACAAGTTTCAGAACAAGCCAGTGAATGGTCTTCATCACTTCACCAGAGGAGGGTTTTTTAGATGACATTCCTTCTCGTTCTCTCCTGCTCGCTATATGAGTTCCTTGGGTTTCATCTTTTCCCTTGAAAGAGTGGCCGCCAGATGTCCCGCTTTTGTCTGACGCGTTAGAATACCTCCGCCTCGCAAAACAGTTTTTTGACCTTTTGGGTTAGACCCGCGAATCGTAGATAGCTTGTTAACATTCACATAAGAGCTATTTCCTAACGTAGCTTCCTTATACTCCCATAAAGTCACTGGGTGTCTAAAGGTTAGGTCTTAGAAGAGCAATTCACACACAAGGTAAACGTTGAAAAAGCAAACTGCACTCAGCCAGCCTGCGGTGCGTGCACAATCTGAAGCCGGGACGCTTCAGTGAAGCACCCACCTCTTCACTGCTAGGAGGCCGGTTCAGCGGGGCAGGAAATGGGGTTTTGACCATCCGTGCCTTAGCAAACAGGGGCGCTCATAGTCAAGTATTACTGGGACAAAGTGAGGGGGGCCTGAACCAAATGATGCCGCAGAGAGGAAACACAGAATCGTTGGAAACCAAATAGCTATTTAAAATGACAAAGCAGACCAAACCAAATGAAGACGCAAATAGTCTGAGAGTGAATTACAGACCAGGAAGTTTGTTAGCGTCCTTTCATAAATTTACATATTAACTAAAAACTCTGCCTTATCGGATCTATTCAGACAGAGTTGAAATTAACCACCACAAAGACTCCAGGTCTGTCCAAGCGTAGCTGACTTGGAAGGATGCACTGTACAGCATTTCAGTTAGCCTAACATCAAGATAATGTTCCATCAAAAGCAAAGAACTTGAGTTCTGTAAATTCTGGAGCTGCTTTTCACATCGCTGAGAGTTAGCTCTTTAAGGTCAGACATTTTTGTGGGGGTGGTCTTAATCCAAAGGATTAAATGAATTTCCTGTCTTCTTAAATGAATGATATCAAATATAATTTAATCTTTTCTGAATGGTATATGATTCTCACTCAGAGCAACACATGTATGAGGTTTTGTTTTGAGTTGAATGTCTTACTGTAAAACTGACCAGCATAAACGATGACGGACATACAGACAATTGCAGAATTGATCCTTAAAACTTACTTTATTGAAAAATATGTTCCTGCAATCCACCAGCTCTTTGTTCATTTTCTGCACTTTAGAAAATGTAGGTTTTAAAATTTGCAACTACCAATTTCTTGGGTCAGAGAAATACAACTATCTTTCTACAAATACACTAAAGTGAGAGAATATCTACTTTACCTAAAGAATGTTCCCCGTCCAACAAAATATATCTCCTTCACTGTTGCTGCCAGTTTGTTTGCCTTACTAGCACAAAAAAAATATTTGTAACTTTTACTTTGCTAGCAAAATGAACCACCAAGTACTTCTTTTTTAACCTAAGTACATTTTTTTTTTTTTTACATCATTTACTGGAACTCCGGTAGGAGTGAAAAAGAAGTCTCTCACATTTCAAAATTTTGTGCTTATTCTGGTTTTTGGAATTTTACTAGCAGATAGATTTGAACTTGTGCAAAATAGAGGGTGTTGAAAGATATTTGTTGCACAATTATTTGTATCAGCAAAAGACTGGAAACACTCTAAAATCCAGCAGCATATCCCTGAATCAATCATTCACATCATCTTCTCAGGGTGATTTCTCCAGGTTGGCTTGGCTGGACTTCTGCACCACCCGACAGTCTCCAGGTTATTGGACTCTCACATGACAGATATTTGGTTCCAGCCCTCAAAGCACTAGCTGCATTGTCTTTATGGTTCAGTTTTAGAAAGCTTGCAGCTACTTCTGCTGCATTCTTTTAGCAACCAGAGTCACAAAACTGCCCTTGTTCAAGGAAAGATGTATTAGACTCCACCTCCTGATGTGGGAAGGGGAAATTTCTAGAAATATATGTAGGATTGCAGAGAATGTCACACCACCTTTAGGAAATGCAATCTGCCACCAGATAAGCAGTCCTCATTTGAACTAAAAGTGGATATTTCAATTACCAGAGTTTAGTACAATCATCTCTGTCTCAAAACAACACAGTTTAAACATTAATAATCACAATACATTAATTGCAAATGCATGGCACACAAAGTAATTGCATGAAGTAGAAATTTCTCTGACATCACTCCCATACACAACTATAAGAGATGCACATCATAATCAGAGTCCAATCGTGTCATTTTTTCCAAAGTCTGTGGTGCTGGGCCACACACCGCACTCTGTTACTCAGCTCTCAAGCAGACAGCAAGGCGTGTATTTGTGCTGCTTCGCTGCCTCCCGGTGATAAATCCACCTGACATCTTACGAAACATCAATTTGAAAAACTGATAATAGAAAAGGGAATTGACCAACAAAGGTAAAGATACAATAAAGAAACAAAGAGTGATAAAGCAAGAAGTGAAATTGCAAAGCAAATGTTCACTGAATTATAAAAGTTGTTGCCCAGGAGAATGTTGATGGTGCTGGTTGACAGACTTCAGACAAACAGAGGTGCACAGATAAGATAAAAGTATTCACATAAATGAGGAAAGTTGTTGTGATGTCCTAGAGGAAGATGTTTGCCAAAAAAAAAACTTCACATTGAAGGACCTCTTGGAGATACATGATGACATTGAAAAAGCAAAGGATCGAATGCTGAATCTGATCCAAACTTAGAAAGGAGCATGCAGGTTTCAAAGGCGTGGCAAGGAGGCTCTCTGTGAATTAAGTTGTGGTCTGAGAAGAAGATTGCAAGGAATAATCTTCATTTTTCTACTCATTTTTAAAATGACTTTGCATGATTTCAGCTTGCAGAGCCATTTTTAAGATCCTACACTTCCATGCAAAATGACAGCCTGTACAGTGAGCCGTAACAGCTGTGGAGAGGAGGGGGTTGTCACAGTTTAAAGACAAATGTGGTTCTCTCTGCGAAGTAAAAAGTAAGAAGTGAAAAGTGTATTCTTTACTGACCAGCCACCTGTAATGTCTGAATTTTGTGCTATGTGTACATATTACAGTTCAAAATTAATTAAAAATAATATTTTAAAAATATTCTGGGGTGTGCTTCGCTAGCTGAGATGCTGATATTCAGGTCACATTCAGCCCAAGGACTGGAGTTCAAGACGTGGGGCTGGGGTGAAAAGCAAAAATGAACAACTAAATAAATACTCTTCCTTCTTTCTTTTCTTAAAATGCGCCTTCCTCCTCTCCCATTTCTCTTCACTTAAAATATACATACATATGTATGTTTTTTAAAAAAATTCTTCACACACATTTGAAAGCATGAGACTTCGATTCATCTCAAGTTAAAATAGGATACTATAAATATATGACAAATTCAGACCAAACAAATTTCTCTGCAATGTCTTTGAATGCAATTTTAGAAAACATGCATGAAAATGTTTATCTTAACAAATAACTAAAACTCCTGTAAAATCCCTTACAATAAACTAGTTTTTCCACAAGATCAACTCTGTAATTAAGAGGTTACATTCTGAAACAGTGTGTTGGTTCATAGATTAAATCAGTGAGATGGCATTGTGAAAGATGTTAAAAATATTCCCTTATTCTAAATCTGTTTCATTAGAAAGAGCTGTATACTTGGTTAGCAACAGAATAGATATTCTAGATCTATTACAAGATCAAATACATCTGAGTTCTGAAATTATATTCATTGAAAATAGTAAGCATACATCCTCTAACTCAGCATCATGAAACTCTAGAGAAATAAAATTTGATTATACTACTAGACAGAGGGGGACCATGTCAATATTTAAGGCCTAAGAATTTCCATGGAGACAAATTCTTACTCAACTTTCTGTCATCATCTCTTACAACTTTATCAGATCCACGGCAAGTCTGCTCATCATCTACAAAGACCATGTATAAAAACTTGACATTGGTCACAAGATGGATGCATTGGTTATCACTGGGGTAATCATAATTTCTCTGATGGAATATTTTGTGACATTAATCAAGGGGGCATTCTTCACCTATTGAAGTTCCTCAAACCTAGTCATCTCATCTTCATGCCCCATGGAAGGGATAGGATCATAAAACAGGTTCACCCTGGTGGAGTGGTGGTTAGGTCAACCACCTCCAAAGGAGCATAGGCTCCTTCCACCTACCTCTGGGTTGAATACCTCTGGGTTCAAGTTCTGGATCTGGGGGGAAACAATCAGTGTGAACGACTAAATAAAAATAAATTAGTTTTTCCTCCTCTCTTCCTGCCTGCCTGCCTGCCTACTCACCTTCATTCCTGGCTGCACCTTTCCTTTAAAATAAATAAAACACAAAAGCAAAGAACAAAAATATTCAATAATTAGTGTTTAAGTTTCAAAAGCCAGGGTCTCAGCCTAGAGGATCAGAAGTTCAAAAAATACATAGAGTTTTGTTTCTGATCAAAAAAGTGTGCTACATTATTATCAAAATAAATTTTTATTTTAGGCGAGGGCCTTGGTGATGGAAATGCAACCGTTGGTAATTGAACATTTTGTGCTTGGCATAGTGTCCCTGAGACCTGAGATGGAAATGGGATCAATCATCACGTACCTTTTGCTTAGCACAATAAAAGAGAAAAGCACAATGTAAAATCATAATTTGGGACTTTTCAGCCTCTTCTCTAATTCACCTCTGAGTGCTTAGTATTTTTTCATGGTCGTTGATTTTATTATGGTCATTACTCCTGTCTAGAGACTTTTTCTGGATTATTTCCAGAGCTGGAGCTTTTTCAGAAGTCTAAAGTTCTAAAAGACTGATTTCCTTGTGTTTGCCATTTGTTTGTATGAGTTATTTAACAGTTAAAAATTAGCCCAGGGGGCACATCTAGTGGAGTGACGGTGAAGTCTACCGCTTCTAACCGACTGCAGTCCACATGTATTCCAAGGACCCAGGTTTGCATCCCCAGACTAGAGGAACAGTCAAGATGAGCAACTAAATAAAAACAAAGTGTGTCTTTCTCCTCTCCCTACCTGCCTGTCTCTGCACACCTTCGCTCCAGCCTGTACCCTTCCATTAAAAAAAATATATTATCAGCCCAACAAAGTATTTTTCATGACTTGAGGGAATTAATTTTATATTATCAGGTAGAAAGAAATATGCGACACTGTACACGTGTTCTGAAAGTTTTCTCAATTATATAAAGTAAAACAGAAGAAATGAATAGAAATATACAAATAGGCTGGAGTATTTTTCTCTAAGTGGTGAGTTTTGTTTTGTCTTGTTCTGTTCTAAAGGAAAGGTGCAGGAAGGAATAAAGGCAAGAAAGCAGGCAGACAGGAAGATAAAAGAGGAAGAAGCATTTTATTTTATTTTTTTATTTAGTGGCTCACACTGATTGCTCCCCACCTACCCAGGCACCTTGACCCAGAGGTATGTGGTCTGTGTTCCTTTTCACATATTGTCTACGAAACACACATTACAGTGTCGGTGGACTACTTCAGGTGAGCCCCTGGGGCTCAGAGGTGACTGAGACGAGGAGGGTGTGGACCACATAAAGCCCAGCGACCACACACAGGACCCAGGGTCCAGATTCAAGCCCCAGCCCCAAGAGGGAAACTAAAATGAAACAAATAAATAAAAATGCTGCCTTCTTTGCTTCCTTTCTTCCTTCCTCTAAAAATATAAATAAGAAACTATCACTTCAGTTTCAGTTTTTATAAGTTTTCATGCGCCTTTCACAATCACTTCCTGTCTGCATCCCTGACAGCCTGAGTCCATGCCTCCCCAAATTCTCCCAGGTGAACCTCCCAACAGCTGCTGCCCCTGTGTCCCCAGGTCCAGGCTCTCGAGCCTACCATTCATCAGAATTTAAGGCACCCTCAGACCACAGATGAAGCTGGCATCTAGTCAGCGTAGCTGGATTTCTCACCAGGGCTTGCCAAGCATGATTTTTCCATCTAATTCTCCCAAGTACTTGCATGTTTGAGTCTTCGAAATCTAAACATAGAGGGTCTAAACGACATTGTTTTGTAATAGAAGATCTTTCCAGAGATTGAGAGGAGATATTGAATGACCACTTAAACATTTGACCTAAAACTAGCCCTGAGGTAAAAATTGCTTTAGTCATAAAGTTAAGTTTTTCAAAACTGAAGTCATTTTTTTGCTCTTTCTCTTTCTCTTCTTCCTTTCCCTTTGCTCCCAGCCTCCAGATAAAGGAGCCAAAGTCTGGAAGTGGGATCTCACTGTCTCCCTCCCTCAGAAGTGCCCCCAGTCTTTCTTCCTAACAGTTTCTCTTCCCCTGAGGCGCTGAGACCCAGCAATCCTCACCCCCATCACACAGGACCCCTGCTCATGGCCTTGGGGTCACCACCCCACGCACACCACCACCTGCTCTTAGGCAAGAATTCTGCTCTTTCAAACTCTTGCTCTAGACATGGTACTTTTAGATGTGGACAGAAAATAGAAAGAAACCTACAAGGACAGATGGTGGGCGCCAAGTCAGGGAAGCCACAGACAGGGGGCTCAGTGAGGTAGCGGATCACAGTGGGAGGCGGGGTCTCTAAGGCCAGACTTTTGATTATAAGACACAGGACTCAAGACTTGTCCTCTTTCAATAAAATCACGCGCTCTAAGAAATGTGTGATCATAATTGTAATGATTAAGCCTTGAATGACAGGGGGAAAACTCCAATATTGGCCTCATTATAGATATTGAGAAACCAATAAGAAGGGTGAAAAGGAAACCTTACTCATAACTAATGACATCATTTATGATTATTTCCCTTTTATGACTAATTAGTCTGCCAATTGGCTCAGAATATCAACTTCAGACTTTCAAATATCCTTCCAAGAATATATCCACATTCACCCAGGAAAGCGATTTAGAAACTTTCAGATCGCTTTGCTTTAAAAATGATTGCTGTGGTAAAGAGTTTCTTACACTCTCAGGAAATGACTCTTGACCTTTAACACATATAGACACATTGATAAAGTGACTCCATTTGGGGCCTGTTACTGCTTCTGCTTTTTTGCTAGTATGTTTGTTTAGCATAATGTAAACTCTATATAATGTTACGATCAAATGAGAAAAAAATTGATATTTTCATTGGAATAGTGAGCTTTCTTTGCTACTGCAGTGAGGTTATCTGCTCACAAATTTAAAACATTTGTACAAACATTGTTTTGCTTTGTTTTAAAGTAAGGAACAGGAAGGAATGAAGGCAAGCAGGCAGGCAGGAAGAGAAAGGAAGAAGTATTTTATCTGACTTACATTTAGCGGTTCACAGCGGTTGTTTCCCCCCGGACTCAGGACTTGAACCCAAGGGTACATGGCCTACGTCCTTCAGAGGTAATTGACTTAACTGCTGCTCCGCCAAGGCACACCACAAACATTGTTTTCTTTAGCTATTTATATTTAATAAAAATTTTTCTCAATATCTCAAATATTTTCAACAAGAATACTTTGACCATTTTCAAATAAAGGTCATGCATGAGAGCAAAGTGCTTTTTTCAGTTCTTGTTCCTACCGCGATGCTAGAAGGACTGATCAAACTCATAAGGGATGAAGAACTAGGAAACCGTGACTTCAGATTTAGTAAGGGTATACGTTTTTTATTAGATCACCTGGTCTACACTTGCAAATATTGCAACAGAAATTTCAGGCCAAGTTTCCAAATACATCCTTCACTACAAAGAAATTTTGTAATGCAAAGGGATCGCAAAAGCTCTCTAAAAACAGGACTATGCAATATTTACTTTTCAATTTTGGCTCCTGAGCTTGGAGAAGCAGGCTGGTTCAAATCACAGGCCTCAGAACTAAGAGTAGACAGCCTTGACAGTGGAGCACCTGCTTAGGAGGAAGCAACGATTTGGGGTCTCAACAGGGCTCCTTACTAAGAAGATAACCATTAAGGAAAGTGCTGGATTTTTGAAGACAAGCTATTCAAATTTTTGTATTTATATATCAAAGTTAAATTTACCTGCTTTGAAATGTACGTATATTCAGAATGGTTGTGATGGTTTTTTTCTATGAGTTTTTTGGGTTAAATGAGTTTTGAGTTAAAGCAGAATCACAGCTGCTGTGCACATTCTTTTAACCCCACAAATGGCTACCACCAATGTACAATGCACTGAGAAAATCTTTATCTGTATTATCTCTTAAGACTCAGTACAATAGTGAGTAACACATCCGTTTTATAATTGACAATATTGAGACTCGAGGTTAAGCATTTCTTGCTTTCATACAGATAGGAGGTATCAGAATGGGGGCTGAAATGCAAATTTTTCTGACCCTAAAATCCATAAACTTAATTCTTTTTTTTTTTTTTTTTTTAAAGGAAAGGGGCAGGCAGGAATGAAGGCAAGTAGGCAGGTAGGCAGGAAGAGAGAGAAGGAACAGGCATTTTATTCATCTTTACTTAGTTGTTCACACTGGTTGTTTCCCCTGGACCTGGGACTTGAACCAAGAGGTATGTAACCTTGTACTCCTTTAGAGGCAATTGACCCAACCACTGCTCCACCTTAATCATAGCATCAGTGTTAACATTGTCATTAAACAGCTTTAGCCAGGTAATGCTTTCAGCAAGTCTCAAGATTCTTTTCCTCTCTTTCAGATTAGAGAATTAGAATAGTGCTGCTACTTTTAAGGAGGAAATATATTTTATTAAAGTTTAGAATAAACTCCTCTCCACCCCATCCCACCACCTGAAAAACAAAGCAATAATCAAATACAGAAGAAAAGCCCTGAGTTGTAGGAAATTGCATTCCAATTGTTGTTATAATTAGTCATTTATGAATTTGGGAATTTGAATCTCTTGAAGGGTAATTTTAAGATATTATTAATTGTAATAAAAACATGCTTTAAATAAAGGAGAACATCTTGCAGATAATGCAAAATATGTGCGGGTGATGGGAAAATGTTAATATTAAAAATCAAAATAAGAACTCTATATATTTTCTGGTAAGTTATTCTATCAATTCAGGAAGAATGGGTCTTAATTAAGCTTCAGGAGCACCGGGCTATTATTTACTAACACATTTTGTCCCAGTTATTAAACAGTCTTACCCGAACTGAGTGCACTGCCTGCAGTCAAGACGGTATGTGTTTCAAAATTATATGTAGTATCATCACATGCCAGATCGACTACTAAAGTCGTGATTGTGCTTTTTAGTTGCTTTTATATCTGCCTTGAATTCTCATTGAACTATTGACTCCGTTGCTCAATTGTGTTGAGGGGACAGTCCCACAGCTTACTCACCCAAGCCATTCATTCCAGCAGAGTTACGATGATTTCCTTGCAACACCTCCATCCTGAATCTCCACCTTTCCTTCTGGAAAACACATTGTCAGTGATTTTTCAGAGGAATAAGAAAACCTATTCATGGATCTCAAGGGCATCTGTGGGGGCTGTGATGGGGTAGCTGCCTCCCTTTCTCCAGGACAGGTAATGCCTTGTCCTCAGTGGATGCTCTGTTGAGATGGACAAGAGCAAAATTTTCTGTGCTCTGAGGACTTGGGTTGAGGGACACAGTTCAGACTTAGAACACTTCATTCTGTGAAGACCTTATTGTTGGAAATGGCAACAAGGAGGTCTGTTGAAACTCGTTCTAGATAGACACACAGTGTAAAAATCCGTTGCTCCAAAGTTGTAACTCTTTTGTTTCTTTCCAGTTCTTGTGGGACTGTTAAGTCAAGGCAGCCATTAGACCAAGTGGCTCGAAGGCTTTCAGGCACTACCTGAATGCGACAACCAACACCTGCAAATGCCTCCAGGCTGAGAGATCGAAACCCATCACAAACAGCCAACTAGGCTTTTTCCCAATGCGGCAACGGCTTAATCAAGAAATACCCTTGTTTTGCTTCCACACTTGGTCTATATACATTTTTCCCTGAGCTCAGATGGGAAAGTCCTCCTAACCATGTCACTCCTAATTAGTTCTGTCATGGAGCTGCCCAGTTAAAATGCATGTGATTTACAAAGCTCTCCTCAGCCTACCTGCTCAGCTTCTCTCCTTCATCACCTCCAAACAGCCAGAACGCCCTCTTACCTGCTCCCTCATCAATCTCCACTGCCCAGACAGCCCCGACCTTTCTCAGTCTGACTCTCGCTCCATCCACCTCTCCCACCCCGCTCAGTCACCTTCAGTAACCTTTCCCACAGGTTTGGTGTCCTTGTTGCCTGGAGCCATTGTTTGTGCAGGCTCTTTTTGCTCATCTTGGGCACACTGATAGTATCTGTTGCCTGATTACACTTTCATTATTTGCATAAAGACTGTGTTCCCTCTAGAATGTAAAGCCTCTCAGAGCAGGAGCGTTTGCACTACCCATGTCCTGAACAACCACTTCAGCAGATGGGTTCAAGGATGTGAATGGGCTATTGACCTTCAAAAATGCCATAATACTTGGCGCATCCTGGTGGGTTAGCAGTTATATTCACCACCTCCAACTGGCAAGTAGCCACATGCATCCCCATGTCCCAGCATCTGGGGGGAAAACAAGACGAAAAGAAATAAAACAAAATAAAGTGAAATAAAATAAAATAATCTTCCTCTTCTGTCTTCCTGCCTGCCTCCCTACTCACCTTCATTCCTGCCTGCACCTTCCCTTTAAAAATGTCATAATATTCAACCTAACAACCTTTTGATAAATATTTATTAAATAAAGATATTTTTAAAACCCTTCACTGTGGCTTTCGGCTTTCTTATTATTTATTTTTTAAAGGAAAAGTGCAAGTAGGAATAAAGGAGAGTTCACAGGCAAACAGGAAGAGAGAGGAGGAAGAAGCACTTTATTTTATTTGTATTTAGCTCTTCACATTGATTGCTCCCCCCAAACCCAGGGCACAAACCCGGGTCCTGAGAATGTACATGGACTAAACGACTCCAGAGGTGGCTGATCTGACTGCTCTTCCACCAGGATATGCCAGGCTTTTTGAGTGTTAGAATTAACTGGTATTAAAAGAAACTCAAGTTACGCTAATGTTTTGTTTCATTGGATTTTGCAGGGATTTTTCAAAACTAAGTACAAAAACAAATCTCAAAGATGGATCCTTTTTGAAATACAAGTTCAGCAGGTTTCCTCAGCTGCTTTGATCCTAGGGTGATTGCCTATTCAAGCTTCTGGGAGGTGTAGTGCCATCACCTGTGAGCTCCCTGGAGTGCATGCAGGTGAGTTCTGCAGGGCTCCCTCCTGACCTGTGAAGGGGAAACACAGGTGTATCGGTTGTGCCCCACCCTCCCGTCCTGAGCAGCAGGATGGATGATGGCCAGGAGCCCTCCTCCATTTTCCCTTCTGAAATCCACTTAACTGCTAAGACCATGACTGGGTCTCTCACTCAGGACCTCCTCCCCCGCAATGCCTTGTCCACAGTCCCCTAACCATTTATAACTAACATTTATAACTCCTCTGACTCAAGCACAACAAAAAAGCAGTGATACAGTAATGCCCGAAGCATCTGAGTGAAGTCCCTCCAAAAACACTTTCAAAACATTCCATTTCATTCCTCTCATAGATTCACCACCTCAGGAACTTTGAATGGGAGGAATATTGAGGGAAGAAAAGATTGGGGAGCTTGGAAAACGGAAATCTCAGAGGATGCGACAAATACAGCAGAGCATTCTGTCCTCTTCTTCAATGGAGCATTGTTATAGGCACATCCTGTGTGCCAAGTCTGGCATCGTTGGTGCTTTCGAAGAATTGGCTTGCTGCTTCACGAAGCCCAAGTCTAGGGAAGCCAGGTAAAGAAGTTTGATCCTAGTGAGAAAAGTAGGCACAAGCTCGAAGAAAATGCTGAAATCCCTTGACACCAAAACCTCCTGAAGCGATAGCACTTAAAATATAAGGCAAAAGTTAGTGTCAGGGAACGCCTAGTGGCTGGCCAGAAGAAGACAAAGAAGGAAGAGCGGATCACATAAGATAGGAGCAGGACCATCAGGGAGAGGGCTCTTGAGAACATCACACCTGTTCCATCCATCAGGATGCCCTGGAGGCCTGACTCTCCAGAGAGCTGAGGGAGGAGAGCTCCTGGTAACAATCTGCAAGTGTGCACTTCCTGTGAATGGCAGCTCTGAGAAGCGTTTCAACATACTCAGACCACAGCCATCCTCCAAAGGGCCAAAGCGCTCTGTGGCCTGAGAAGAGAGAGTTTCCCTCCAGACTCAGTGCTTGGTCAGAACCTGGGGCGACAACAATAGGAGTAGAAAATATGCATGTTCTCCAACCTCTGGAGGCCAACCAGGTCACTCAAGACCTTAACTAGCAGTACAACTAGTGAGCCCATTTTATAGTGGAGGAAACTGAAGCTCAAGGAGCAAAACGATTGAAACAGGAGTCAAGCCTAGATGCATCTGACACTAACTCTCCACCTCTCTATACAGGCAAAGGTACATCTTAAATTGATGGCTTCCTTGTTCTTTTAAATAATTTTTTAAAGGGAAGTTGCAGGCAGCAATGAAGGCAAGTAGGCAGGCAGGAAGAGAGAAGAGGAAGAAGCACTTTATTTATTTTATTTAGTTGTTCTTGGTTGTTTTTTCCACAGCCCCAGGATGCGAACCCTGGTCCTTGGGATGTATGTGGACTATGATGGCTGGAGGCAGTGGACCCAGCAGCTACTCTACGAGGACACACCTTAAATCATTTTCAAGTTGATGCTAAAAGATCACCATGGAAAGTTTTACATATCAATTCGTTTTTCATATATTTGCATACCACTCATTGTCAAGTCTGCTGACCATCTGTCACTGTGAAAGCTCAGCACCATTTACTTAAAAAAAAAAAGCAAAAGCAGAAAACAGCTCTATTGAGATAATTCACCTGTTTAAAGTGTGCTTACTCAGGGTCTTTTAGAATATTTAGAGCTATGTAATCACCACTATTGAATCAAGAATGGGTCATTCCCCCATACAAGAAACCTGCCTGTCAAGGATCACTCCACAGGCCCACTCTCTCCCACCCCTGACAACTACTAATCAACTTCCTGTCTCTATGGACTTGCTAATCCAGACACTTCAAAGACATGAAATCAGAAAACATGGCCTTTTGTGCCAGATTGCGTCAGCATAATGTCATCGTTTAATCATGTTGTAACATACATTGGCACTTTATTTTTTATTGTTGAATAATATTCCTTTTTGCTGATAATATTTATTGTATGTTATACTACACTGTGTTTATCCACTTCACAGTCGGCAGACTTTGGGTTTTCAACTACTACTTTGGGGCTATTATGAGTAATGCTGCCTCTAACTTTGGCTTCATTTACTTTTAATTCATCAAACTCTTCTTTTACCATCAAGAGTTTAGTGTGAACTTCCATAAGCCTGTGACAAATTACTGGAAACAAAGGTCAAAATTCCTGGGCAAGAGATGAATGTATATGTGTCATATTCAGGGTGATCAATCTTTCCCAGCTTCCCTGGGAGTTCCCCAAGTTTAGCACTGAAATTCCTGTGTTCTGGGAAAAGCTTCAGTCCTAGGCCAACAGGAACTGTTGTTTATTCTAGACTGATTTAGCTCAGGAGGCAATTCTATAAAAGCCCCACTTCCAAAGGTGAGTTTTGTGGTTTCTGCTGAAGGCATAGTAAGATTTTTTTAAACTGGTTTATTCGGTAACTACCATTTTACATAGTTTCAAAATGAAATAGTGGGAAGTAATTATTCTTTAATCCCCTACATGGTGAGCAATGCCCAATGCCCACATTTTTCGTTAATTTAAATATACATACATATATGCAATATATAGCATACACACATATGTGTGTATCTATCTATATCTATCTATACCTATAGAAAGATATAGATATAGATATCCTGCATATGTGAATTTTTTAAAAAAGACGTCATTATCATTATTTTGGAAAGTTTAAGTTCACAGCAAAATTAAGAGGAACTCTCAGAGATTTACCATATACCCCTCACATGTACATAGCCTCCCCCATTATCACAAACCCCCACCAGAGTGCTATCTTTATTATCATTGATAGTCTGGCATATTTTTCAGGTGGCAGTCTACCTAATAATTCAAAGATCTTGCTAAAAAGCTGGAAAGTCTCATGTCCACAAGGTGGCAGCATGGCACCCACAAATCCAAATGTAAGCAAAGTAAAAAGTAATCCTTTGTTAACCATGTGGTTTCATGGAGAAATCAACAGAGCAAATCAACTACATGTGAGATCAATGACTGTTTTACACGGCTAACCAGCCACATATGGCTAACCACTGATGTTGCCAAACCACAGGTCTATTAAAAAAAAAATACAAATTTGATCAAATAGTTCAAAGTTACTGATTCAATTATTCTTTAAAACTGGTTTGGGGAGGGAGGGGAAGTTTGTTCTGTTTTTGTTTTTGGGGGTATTTTGTTTGTTTTTGCTTCTGACAGATTCATAGAACCTCACAAGCTTTATAAGTCACAAAATTCAGTGTTTTAAATTCTTTTTTTTCCACAAAAATCACAGGGATTGTCATATTGTCAAATATTACACATACCCAAGATGCTTCATGGATTGCGATTTCACTCCTTTCCCTGGAGAAAGACTATTAAAATTCAGGTGAGGGACAGGGATATTATGATGATAATCTAGAATCTTCTCCATTTTTTAAGTTAATCATCTACTAACTGCAATAAATAACTTTTTCATGCTTGACAACCAATCTGTATTTTCATAGCTTGGCAACCAAACCAAGTGTGTTAAAATTCCTAAGCTGAGAAAACATAACCTTAGTACAACCTCTCATTGAATGCTGAGCACCCTTCTAGAACATTCTTAACATATCTATCTTCTAGGAAGTAGCTACAAAAGCAAGAACCTATCATTTTCATTAGCTTTATAAGCATAAACTCGGTGTTTGCAGACCCAATATTTACAGATTGTTTATATTTCTTTATCCAGAGAAAAAGAGAGAAGACTTGAAGAAAATGTATACATTTTCCTGCAAGCAGAAGCAGACTTGGAATGTGGATGCTATTTTATTAAGAAAAGGGTAAAGGGAAGTATGGGCTACCTTTTTTTTTTTTTTTTTTTTTTTTTGCATGACAAAAAGTTAACATTGAAATCGTGACAAAAATCTGCTTCCCTGAGTGGTACACCAAACCCGTTTTCACCCTCTTAATAGTGAGATGCTATAGACTCAAGATCTGAGTAATGATAAATTAGCATAAGAGAAAAAAAAAAAGGAAAAAGACCATAGGCTAAATATGAACCTAGTGTCATGTATTTAAAACCACTTCCATTTTTATATCAGACCCCAATGACCATGGACTAAAAAGCAGTCTGATTTCCAAAGATTCTTCATACTGTCTTCTGTCTTCTTCGAGAAGCCTGTGATCCTCAGCTTAGCCGTGGGTGCTGTTTGCCCATGACCCTGACATTGACCATGGCAGCGCTGAAATTCAAACATGTGGACAATGAATAGCTAATCTAAGGGGGAATAACATAGTTTATGTTTAAATTCCTATCCTGTTCAGCCCGTGAACTTTTTGTTTTGAGATTCTAAATATCTACTTTTATAACTCTTCTAAATACCACCACTGAATATTTACAATTAGATTGAAGGCAGTCATTTTTGTTTATGATTAATATTAACACGTACCTTCCAGAATTGTGATGCCCTTGCTGCAGAGAATCTTTGAGGAATAAAATGTACACAGCTAGCACCATGGAAGCTAATTTCCTCAAAAAAAAAAAAAAAAAAAAAAAAGTATTATTTGAGTTAAATAATACATTTTCCAGATAACATTGCCTGATAAACATGAAGAGATTGGCCCCTAATGAATTAATATTATTACTCTCTCTTCTAACAAAAGGTCAGGGACTTCCGGTTTACAGAGTTTTGCCTTAGACTCTAAAGTTGATGGAATAGCTTCCTGTTGGATGAAATAGGCGATGCACCACTCTTCTGATAATCATGATGCTTTTGAAAACTACCCATCTTTGATGTTTCTTGTAGGAATGACTGCTCACCTTTGTAACTTACTTCACAAGCTCATTCAAACAGCTGGTCTCTTGCAGGTTTTTGGGAGAGGTGATGACAGCCCTCTGAGCTCCTTAAGGTGAATCCCCAGGAACGCCTCGCGTGGCGTGAGTCAGAGGCCCTGAAAGTCAAACTGAAGGTGGCGATCTTAACAGCTGCCACTTACTGAGCTAATGATGCTGGTTATCCAATCTCACGACACTGTAAAACGGAAGCCAAGCCAAGACTCAGTGGCCTACCCAGTACACAGAGTGGTCGGAACAAAGTAGTTGTGATTCTGCCGCAGCACACTAATGTCCTGGGGCTCCTCATACCAGGGACAACAGAAGCCTGCCTGGGAAATAAATGCACGGCCACCCCAAGAGGCAGCCGGAAGAACAGCACAGTTAGAAAAGGTGGAGGCTCTAGCCCCAGGTCCAGAACGACTAAAGCAGAACACTTGCGCTCCATCAACAGATAGCCAGTGGAGGCTGGTTGGTTCGCTTTAATATATCCGAGTTTCATTTATTTATCTTTTTATTGTGGTTTTTTTTTTTCTTTTAAAAAGCAATCAACATAGAAGTTATCATCTCAACCATTTTTAAGTGTACAATTTGAGACACACCCTGGTGGTTTAAGAGTTGGTTAAGTTCACTGATTATAGTCCTCCTCCTACATCCCAAGTACCTGGGTTCAAGACCCAGTGGGGAAACAACCAAGATGAACAGCAAAATAAAAACCAACAAATGTTTCTTCCTCCTCTCTCCTCCTGCCTGCCTACTTGCCTTCATTCCTGCACCTTTACATAAAAAAAAAAAAGTGTACAATGGCAGTATTAAATAATGTAGGTTGCTATGCATCTCTCCAGGAATGGCTCATACACTAGCCAAGCAACAAGTGAGTCATAAGTTAATGACCTTAGAACTTTTCGTCTTTTTAATTATTGATGAAAAATATTACAATATCTTTATCAGATTCATGTCTTTATTTAATAAGTAGCTTTGCCCATCTATTTCATATTTTCTCACTTTTTATTAATTAGCATTAATAATATATAAAACTGAAAATTGTTCTCCTACTTGTATTCAGCCAACTCCATTTGATATGCTAAAAATTTGCTTACAAATGAACATGGATCCATTACCTCCCTCTTTGCTGCAGTAGAAATGACAAATTGCCAAATTGTTAAGCTTTTGTGTCTAGCCAGCATCTGAAGAACTTAGTCCCAACCATCCCTAAAACTTTTTTTGCCCTGACAGGCAATAGTCACTTTCATCAATTTAAGCGATGAATGCCTAGACTAAATGACATTTTTCCATTTTTCCAAAGAAAAGAAGTAGAAAATTTATCCTAGAATTACTGAAAGTAAAAAAGATATGGCTTGTGCCAAAGCCAGTTTTGACTGGGAGGTTGAACAATTTGGGATAAATCTGGATTGAGTCAGGATAAGATTGCAGGGGCCAAGAAAAAAAGATCTGATGGGCTCTTCTGTGCTAAAGAATGAAATCTACAAGTAGTCACCTCTGACACCATAAAATGATTCCTCAA
This sequence comes from Solenodon paradoxus, assembly GCA_004363575.1. Classification (NCBI taxonomy): domain Eukaryota; kingdom Metazoa; phylum Chordata; class Mammalia; order Eulipotyphla; family Solenodontidae; genus Solenodon; species Solenodon paradoxus. The sequence goes on from RJWH01004367.1 coordinate 106,343, forward strand.
AGTCCTGAACATAGTAAGTTAAATTTTATGTGCATTTAAAAAAATTTACCTCTATGGTGGTCAATCTAGTCACAATATATTAATTGTACATAAATAACAATATTCCTATGGCAAAAGTATGGCTCACATTTGGAAGTTCTGGAGAAATAGACCTGAAAATGCACCAGTAGTTATCTGAGGATTATAAGAAGACAAGACTTTCATTCTATCCTATGCTTTAAAATGTTTTTGTTTTTGTTTTTAAGGGAAGCTGCAGGCAAGAGAGAAGGTGAGCAGGCAGGCAGTAAGAGAGAGGAGGAAGAAATACTTAATTTCATTGAGTTGCTCACACTGGTTGCCCCTTATCCCTATGGGCCCCGGGTCTTGAACACAAGACTTTGGGATGTTTATGGACTGTGGCCAGGGTGTACTACACCACTGGCCACCAGGACATGCCACTTCTTAGTCTTTCAATCATCATTATTTTAATCATTATTTAATAACCATCATTAAATTTAATCATCATTAAATAATCATTATTTAAGCAGAAAAATAATTTTAAATGTTTATGTTTGGTTTCTAAAGTGTGTATGATAGATAAATAATTCCCTACAGATTTCTACTCTGCATTTTAAAGAGATCTACTACATATGAGCTCCTTGCAATTCAAAATGCTTGAAGATTTCAGTGTCTGAGTGAATATGATGTCAGAGTACAAACACTCATTTGAAGAAGAGTGTTTCTAACCAATTGGAAACATTATTTCAGCCAAAGTTTTCAACACACGCACCATTTCCTCCAACTGGAATCCAAGAAACTAAACATTAAAAGTCACTAATCTCATTTTAAATTGGAAAGACATTTTACAAAGTGAGAGACATTCAATATAAATATCACTGATTACTATTTAACTGTGTGTTTCTGCTAGAAGTATACAATTGCATAATGCAAAATGCAAATTAACAAAATTCAGCAAAGCAACAGAGCATTCAATAAAATGATTTAAACTGAAGACACTTCTTTGTTTCGAGCACCTCTGTGTTTAATTGGTTTTAGGAAAGACTGTGGCACCATAATAATGAACTTGGGTTTATTACTTAGATAAGGGCTGAGAGGAATAATATGTACATTTTCAGAAGAGCACAAAAATTTGACTTTGTAAATAGACCAGTTATTTAAAACATAGTCCTATCACATCATAATTCACGTATCAAATAAGATAGGGTAATTGAGCGGTGGCACACTAACAATATTTCAAATTGTTGACATCAACCATTTCAAATGTCTTTTTCGTTTCAGCTATTTTCTCACCTAATTGAACAGAATAAATGGAACGCAAATGACTTTTGTCCTGAGGTTTGGGGCCAACGTTATTGTGCTGCAAAAGTTTCACTGATGTGCTTTCATCTGTTTTAGTTTTTTAAGGACAGGTGCAGCCAAGAATGAAGGCAACGAGGCTGGCAGGAAGAGAGGGGAAGAAGCAGCATTTATTTTTTTATTTAGTTGTTCCTCTTGGTTGTTCCGCCCTGGGTCTTGAAGCCTGTGTGGACTGGGTCCGGGGGCCCTTGTCCACCAGGCCACCAGAGCACACCAATCACCAAGGTTTAATATGCTATTTGGCTCCCTTGCTACTGCCTTTGTTATTTGTCATTTCCACGCCTGTAGCCTCTGTTCATTTTTCCGTCTAGTATTCCACACCCTGAGAACAAAGTAGTAATTGAAAGCACTCATCAAGAGCCTGATAAGAGAGCTTGTTTAATCTGTGCACTTAATTTCATGCAAAAACCTGAATCAGCCAGCTCGTATATGGAACTGATTAGGGCTTCTCTCCAATCTGGGGTGAGCACATGACCTTTATTCTCAGCTCAGTTCACTACTTTCCTCCAAGACCAGGCTGCACTTTGATCCAGCTGGGCAAGGTGTTAGGAAAACTGTTGGCCAAATGATCAAACAGCACAGCTTGGTCTGTGGGCACACCTACCACATATGCTGTCTCTGAGAATGCTCACGAGGACTTTCCTTTCCCAGTCAGATACAAACAATTTCAGTAACAAAGTACAAATGGAAGTCATCCTCATAAACCTAAGTGTTATAAAAATGTATTAAGTGAATGAAGCAGTATATGGAATTTCAGTGATATCTGAACAAGGCAGGAGAAAGCCTTACTATGGTAGAAGGCAGGCAGGTGTAAAGGAAATGGCTTTCTCTAGGATCACAATCTAATCTTTTGGTTTTTTTTTTTTGTTTTTTTGTTTTTTTTAAGAGGAAGGACGGTGAGCAAGCAGCAGGCCAGCAGAGAGAAGAGGAAGAGCATTTTGTTGATTTAGCTGTTCATCTCTCTCCTTCCAGCCCTGGGCCATGAACCCAAGTGCTTGAACCCAGGTGCATGGATTCTGCCCCAGGTTTTAAGCCTTTAACATCTGAGCCACCAGGCCCTGCCAATCTCAGGGATCTTAAACACCAGGAGAAGTGAGTCACTGCCCCAGAATGCTGCAGGAAAGAGCCTCACTGAGACCCCATGATACCCCCAGTCCCTCGGCCTGCATTTGCACTCTTGTACTCTTACTCCTTGAGTGCTGAAGTTGTGTGGGGTTTTACTTTGCATATATGAGAGACACAGTAAGAACCCTGCCATTCCTCATAAGTAGACCTTGCCCTCCGACCAGCCAGTTTCATGCACTTGGCTCCAAAACCCCTTTCCTGATCCCACCTCTGGCTACTTTCGACCTTTGGTTTGGTCTCAACAATTCCCAATTTCCCACATTGTTCCCTTTTGTCTTTGAAGGAATCCTGTTTGCCTCCAGCTGAAAATCAGCTGAATTGCCTCCTTCCAGTGAAAAGCAAGTCAGCCGGACCTCCCAGGGAGAACTTGGTGATTCCAGAGACGAGCTGGGGCTTTGAATCCATGTATAGTCAACAGAGGAGGGACTTAAGAATATGGATGTAAAGATGCGATGAATCACCCGGCCTCAAATCCTCAAATCCGATGAACGGAACTTAATTCCAAGTCTCATTGCTAGTGAGGAAGAAAGTTGAGTGTGATCCAGGTTTCAGAGGACACTCTAGGAAAGAAGTCAACTGACTTCCCTTCAAGTAGGCACAGAAAAGTGTGGCCCAGGCAAGCCAGACTGATGTTGGTTTTCCGTAGCCCTTCTGCTATGGATTGAATGTGTCCCTTAAAATTTGTATGTGGCTACCCTAATCCCCTGTGGGGTGGTATTCAGAGGTAAAGCCTTTGGAGGTTATTAGGTCATGAGTATGGAGCCCTAATGAATGGGATTCCTATATCCTTAAGAGATCTGAGAGATTCTCTCTCTCTCTGTCTCTCTCTCTGTCTCTCTCTGTCTCTCTCTCTGTCTCTCTCTCTCTCTCTCTCTCTCTCTCTCTCTCTCTCTCTCTCTCTCTCTCTCTCTCTCTCTCTCTCTCTCTCTCTCTCTCTCT
>RJWH01004368.1:0-110147 GCA_004363575.1 Solenodon paradoxus
GACTGTGCGGTGGTCAGCGTGTGGGTCAGTGTGTGGAGGTCAGTGAGGCGGTCAGCATGCGGCAGTCACTTGGTGAGGGCCCAACTGACGGACAGCTGGCAGCAGGCTGGTGCGAGCATCTGACACACGGGAAAGCTCCTTTCAGCACAAGTGCCAACTGTCCAGTGCAGAGGGACAAAGGGCCATGTCTCCCTGGTCACTGTTAGGAGGGACCGCGGGTGCGGGTGCCGGTACCGGAACCCAAGGTGCAGGAAGTGTCTGCTGCCCAGGCTGGTCAGGGCCGCCCTGGCCACGGCGTCCAGGTTCCGGGAGCCCTCATCGTTCACGGCCATGGCCAGGACACTGCCGTTGGGCGCGGCTTCCAGGTAGCGGGTCAGGCGCTCGCCCTCCTTCCTGGACCTGTAGGTGTCGAACCTGCGGAGGGCGGGCGCCTGGGTCCCCACGGAGCTGGGCAGCAGCGAGGCCCACTCCAGCGGGACAGCGTCCACTGGCTCCCGGACAGCACACCCGCCCGCAGCCATGGTCCCGGAGGTGCGCAGGGAGGGGCCGGGTTGGCCAGCTAGTCGGCCTGCAGACGAGCTGAGCCCGCGTCCCCACCACCTTGCAGGGATCACCCGGCTCGCCCACTGTCCTCAGTCTCCTGCTTAGCTTTTCTCCAAGCCAGACCCTCCACCGTCCAGGAGCTGAGGTCCCCGGGGACCCTCCCTGCCCATCTGCGTGGCCTGGGCAGTGCAGGGTGCAGAGGTGGGCCCTGCCTCCCTGGCCCTCAGGTCCGTCTCACCTGCCCCCTGGCCATCTCCTTGTGTCCACGACACCCGCCCTCTGCACGGCAGCCGTGAGCCCTTTGCAGGCCCACCAGGCCCTTCATGGGCCCTTCAGTGTCTGGCCCGTCTCACTCAGGCAAACGCTCCTCCACGGCTCGCCCTGCCCCACGCCTCCCTTCCTGGGCCTCTGCGCCCCGAATCTCTGCGCCCCGGGCCCGACGCAGCTGCCACCCTGGAGCCCTCAGCTCCCCCCCGGGCCCCAGCGCCACGCTGCCTCTTCCACTGGCCCTTCCTGACCCTCGTGCAGTCACTCTGCCCTCCACTGACCACATTTCAGAACAGGATGAGCGGGACGGGCTCTGGCCGCTCAGCAGGCAGCCCCGGACTGCTCGCTGCCTGCCGCCCGCGTCAGACGCCCGGTCCGCCATGCACGGGACACGACTGAGGGTTGGGAGTACGAAACGGACGCTCCTGGCCCGCTCACAACGGAACGTCCACTCAGCCCACTTCACTGTCTCCCCGAATCCCCTGCACCCCGACCTGACACGGTGCGTCCGCCTGTCGGGCGCGTCCTGGGGGCCCGCAGACCCGTCTGTCCCCGCACGTGCGTGCCCTGGGCGCCCCGCATGCCAGTGGACAAGTGTGCATGCCAGTGGACAAGCACATGCCCAGGCGGCGGCCCCTTACCGGTCAGAGTGGATGACAGTCCCCAACTTGGGGTCAATGATGTGAACGATGATGCCACGGTGACCCCAGCTCCTCTCAAAGAAGTAGCCGCCCTCCTGCAGGCCGCCCGGGTGGAGGGTCTTGTTCAGGAAAGTCCACGACAGCTTCCTCCGCCCGTGCAGCTCGAGCGTCCCGCCCCTGCCGACGCCGATGAACTTCAGGCCGAAGTAGGGGTCCGGCGAGATGCCGTCGTCCGCCCTGCGGGGGCAGCCGTGTGAGGGCGCGCGGCCCCACCGGACACCGGCCCGGGGCCACCCTGCCCCGCAGCCCTCCCCGTGGCTGCCCGAGAGCCAGGATGCTGGCGGTCGCACAAGGTCACCAGAAAGCACCGGCGCCCAGGCGTCCTGAGCAGCCGGAGCGAGCCGGGGCCAGTGCCGGCCTCGTCTGCCCACTACCTCCGTTTGGAGTTTGTTTTGGTCCAGTCAGAGGTGGGATCGCCTGGAACTGGCCACGTGCCGCCCGTTTAGGGCGCCCTTCAGAGCTCGCCAGGCTCACGGGGGCCCGGCCAGAGGCGGTTCCGCGGAATCGCCCCTCATCGTGTCCGCCACCGGCTTTAACGTCACGCTCAGCCTCCCTGACCCCACGGCTGGGAGGTGGTGGAGGCGGGTGGCGGCTCCGTTTTCCGCGTTTCCCAGGCCGCCCGACGCCTGCGTGCCTGCGTCCCCAGCGCCGAGAGGGCGCGCCTGACCCCGACCCGGCCGCGGCCGTCACCCACCTTCCATACAGGACGATGCTGAGGCTGCCCTGGAAGGGGCACAGGGCGCTGCCCACATGCAGCTGGCCCCCGTCCTCGATCAGGATGTGCCGCGTGCGCAGCACGACGGGTCCCTCCTGGTCCTGGACGACGAGCTTCCCTGGGAGGCGGCACAGGCAGGTGGGCAGGACCGCCGCTCGGGACGGCCTGCAAAGCGGGCAGGGATGGGGGACCACGCCCGCCACCCCCACCGTGAGGACAGGCGAGGTGGCTGCCGGGGGCGTCACACGCCCTCTCCCACTGCCTCCCGGCGCTCAGGGCCGACGCGATCGCCCGCGACCAGCGGCTGCACGGCCACCGGGCACCACCGCCCGTCCCGGGCCGGACTCACCTCCCTGAGAGATGTGCAGCGAGTGCACGGTGGCCGAGGACACCAGCAGCAGGGCCCTGCCCCGGCCGATGTGCGCGCGGTGCTCCGGGTCGTGGCCGGGGTCCCAGGGCTGCAGCTCAGGGCTCTGGTCTGGGCACTCGGCCGCCACCGCTGAGGACAGACGGACAGACGTCACCACTGCCAGCACCCGCATCTGCAGGCCAGGCTGCACAGACGTGGGTTCTCACGCCTCCAGCTGCCCAACTGTGCCCACAGCACCCCCGAAAGCTGGCGCCCTGGGGTGGGAGCACGCCCAGGGTCGCACGTTCCCCCAGGGACCCGGTTTCAGCCTTTGTAAATGGAGGGCTGACCAGAGGGCCCGCGGGAACAGTGGTGGACGGTGGGAGGCGGGGCGGGCAGTTGGCCGAGCCTTGGACTCCCCTTAATTTCTCGCTTGGCGCCCTGGACACTGAAGAGGCTCATTCCAGGCAGACTGCTTTGAGGGGAGGAGCCGACACTGACCAGGGTGTCCCTGGAGGACGTGTCCCCGCCAAGGGCAGACACAGAGGGCACATCTCACTGGATCTGTCGCTGTGTCCGTGGAGCGGCTCGGGGCACCTCACCAACAGCAGCCGTCACCGGGGGCGCCACGCAGGGTGCACCGGGACCCCGAGACTCTCCCCAGCTTCTCTGTCTGCCCAGGTCCCCTGGGGGTCGCTGTCCAGTGCAGACTCAGATGCACAGTCTGCAGGCCGGAGGCCTCCACACCCCGGCGGGCACCCCAGCGCTGGGCACCCCACGGCGGCTCCAGCGGAGCCGTCCACACAGATAGGGCTGTTCCAGCTGTCGGGTGGGGCTCCCATCCAGCCTCCAGGACCAGGGGACCCTCTCTGGACAGCAAGGGAACCCAGAGGGGAGGACAGAATCATGGACGGAGCAGAAGCAGGGCTACCCGAGGACAGGCCGGCACCCTGCATGTCCTGAGCCGGAGAGTAGAGACTGGCCAGGTCTGAGAAGTGTGTGTCCCTCATGTCCCCGAGTGGTCAGCCCGGCCTGCCATTCATGCCACACGCCCAGCCCCTGGGTGCGGGACAGAAACCCCTAATCTGGCCGAGCCTCCTTGGGGTGACAACCTGACCCTCAGGACAAGACAGGTCGGGGCCAGTGAGTAACAGGGACCCGGCAGAGCCCACACCTGTCCCTGCACCTGTCCCGCACCTGCCGCTCCTCCGACTGCTGGGGGCTCACCTGTGGGGGCCAGGAGCCAGCTGAGCATCAGCGCCGTGAGGAAGGCCCGCCCGCCAGCCACTGCCATCCCGACCGGCTCCCTGCACAGAGGCAGCGCGTCAGCCCTGCACCTGCGGCTGGTGTGCGGGCACGGGGCCCAGGCATGACGCAGTCGGGGACACAGGGACGGAGACACAGACAGGGACGCAGACGGACAGGGACGCAGACGGACAGGGACACACAGCAGGTCCTTAGACCATGCGCCAGGCTGGACAGCTCAGGAAGAGCAGCCTGTCAGCTGGGCCTGCAGCTGCAGGCTGCGAGGAAGGGACGTGAAGGGACCATGTGGTGTCACTGACCCTCTAGGGTGAGACCTTCCTTGAAAACAAAACAACACTGAGCAGAGCTGAGCGAGAACACGGGCACCAGCAGTGTGAGCTGGGCCCCCTGATCTCTGCCTGCAAACCGAGGGGTGGCAGCTGTCAGGCTCCGTCTCCCGGCCTGAGCTCTACGTCACCAGTGTGGGTCACAGGCCCTCGTGTCATCCCGGGGCCGGGCCAGAGGTGGCTCGCTGGTCCTGCGTCCCCCCTGCCCTGCTCGGCAACCCCTCCTGGCACAGAGCCGATCCCTCCCGCGGGCAGACAGGAAGGGGCCCCTCTCCCTCCCGCTGCAGGAGGGTCTGAGGCCTTGCAGCCGCCGCTGACCACCCTCCAGGGCCGCGCGCTGAGGGCGGCGGAGCAGACAGGCCGAGGCCCAACCTGGGGACCTGAACTGCCCTGCAGGGTCAGCTTAACATGCAAAATCTGAGCCCCATTTGTTAAGCTCTGTGCTGAAGCCACAGGCTCTGCCCATCCTCACCACAAAGCAGAGTGGCCAGCCCTCGGGGGGAGCGCAAACACCAGCCTGAATAAGGCCCGGCCAGCTGCCATGCCGTCCCCAGCACGACTGCAGCCGTGCCAGCAGCAACCAGAACCCGCCCACCTGAGCCTGGCCCCCGCCCCGCCCAAGAGATACAGTTCTGATGCCCACGGCCCCAGAGCGCTGGGCCAGGTGGACAGAGGGCCGGAACCCAACCCAGCCTTTTGTTGGGCCCCCAGGTGCGCTGGGGGTCAGGCCAGCCCTCGGTGGCGCCCTGCCTGGCCAGGCCGGCTCAGCTCGGCCGAGAACACATCCGGAGCCGCACACATCTGGCCGAGCGTGGCCAGAGACTGAGGTCACGCACGGCAGCCCGGGGAAATGCCTGTCCCAAGTTCCCAGAGAAGAGTGTCCATTTCTCGCTCTTTGCACAGGAAGGAGGGCGCACGGGATGCCAGGGCAGGAGCTCTGAGGCGCCAGGGAGCCGGAATCTGCTTCACCGCCCATCAGTCCAGGGAAAGAGGCTGTTTGCCCTCTGCCGAGATGAGCCAATCACGTGGGACGCGGCGTCGTTCGCCTGGCCGTGCTGGGCAGTGGGTGCAGGAGGGTGCATGGACCAATCTGCAGGGACCCATGGGACCCGCCCCAAGAGGATGGGCACCCAGTTGCGATCATGTCGTAGGTCACTCCCAAGACAACCGTCACTGGGGGCAGCACTCACACACGGAGGTGACGCTCAAGGCCTCCATCTCCCGACTGGACGACCCCAGCACAGCCGTCCCGCCCTGTCGCTGACCCATGCGGCCGAGTGGCCCTCGTGCAGCTGGTGGAGAGAGGCATCCGGCACCTGCGTCCAGAGCCCACCGACGTCCCCAAGGGGCCCAGGTTCTGCCCGCTCTGCTCCGGGCAGGTGTCTTGAGGGCCTCGCTCTCCAGCGGTGTGGACAGGGTGGCTGCCGCTGCCCTTGGTCCCACTGGCAGCTGGTCCCTTCCTCCGAGGGAGCCATGAGCCCGCGGGCAGAGCCTCAGTGGAAGAGCTGGACACGCCTGCAGGAAGGCCAGCACGCTGACCCCTCACGGTCCTGTCACCGAGCTGCGGTTTTCCAGAAGCTCTCAGCCCATCCAACACGGGTCTGTCCTCCCAGGGTCTCGCTGCCTTTGCTGTCATCACGCCCTGGGGTCGGTCCTCCTCCCTCGTCATTGCAGGGACGGCCACAACTGCCTGGAGGCCCAAGCGCTTCACCTGTGGAGCGAGAGAAGGGCGGGGTGTTACTAGGACTCCTGGGAGGCCAGACCCCGGCTCAGCCGCCCAGAACACCGCCCAGCAGGAGTCCGTGTCCCCCAGGTGAGCGTCCCCACCCAGGACGGCGTGGGCTCACGCGGAGGGAGGGGCGAGGCAGTCGGCACAAGCCGGTGCGGGTCGGTGACCGGCAGGTGATCAGAGCTGGCTTGGGGCCGAGACAGCCCACGGTCAGCTCCTGCTGCGCCTTCTCCTTCGCGGCCCACACGCCACTCAGTTCAGGACCAACGGGCCGGAGTAGTGACCCGGTTTCGGTGCCTCCGCCCGCCAAGTGGACCCCACCTGCGCCTCCTGTTTGATTTTGTTTTCCTCCCGACCCCGGTCCCCGAGCCACAGGCCGGGGCTCCCCTGCAAACTGGGATCCCACGGATCAGCCCCCGGAGCCGACCGGCTGCCAGAGGCCCTTCCAGGACATGAGGTGCCCCGGTCCCAAGCCTGCCGGGCACCCTCCTCCACCTCAGAGCCTCGTGCCCCTCCCCGGATCGGCTCGGTCTGGCCTTCCCGACCAGTCTCATCGCGAGGCCTCCCGGGAGCCCGCACGGTGTCCCGACCCCGCTCCTCGGCGCCTGCACGTCAGCGGTGCTGGAGACGCTGGGACAGGAGTGCGCTGACGCCAGGACACGATGAGCAGAGCCAACCTGGACGCACGGCACCTGGTGGGTGGAAGGCACAGCGCTGGCCGCTCCCGGGACAGGACTGTGCGGGGAGGGGCCCAGCGCTGCACCCACGCTGCTGCCTCCCTGCGCCCGGCCCTGACGGGGTCGGACACACGCTGCCCACGGGCACTCAGACCCCTCCAGGGAGCCTCCAGTCAGATGCAGCTGCCGTCAACCGGCACGCACACACCATCGGCACGCACACGCCATCAACACACGTGTCACCAGCACACACACCATCAACACGCACACGCCATCGGCACACACACGCCATCAACACACGCGTCACCAGCACACACACCATCAACACGCACACGCCATCGGCACACACACGCCATCAACACACGTGTCACCAGCACACACACCATCAACACACACGCCATCGGCACGCACACGCCATCAACACACGCGTCACCAGCACACACCCCATCAACACGCACACGCCATCGGCACGCACACGCCATCAACACACGCGTCACCAGCACACACCCCATCAACACACACACGCCATCGGCACGCACACGCCATCAACACATGTGTCACCAGCACACACTCCATCAACACGCACACACCATCAGTGCAGTCACTGCAGGGCCTGTCCATCAATGGCCGTGACTCCTGGCCGTGTCGCCTGTGGGCCCACTAGTTTCAGGCCCTATTTTCCTGCCAACGTCCCCTCCCAGACAGGTGTGACCCGCGTGACCCTCCCCAGCTGGGAGGGCCCTCCGGTCGTCCACCCTCCACACTGGGGTCCCTGCCTGCTGGCGGGGACTCCGCCCGCAACGCGCTCTCTTCAGCGCTGGAGGGGAGGCGAAGCGCAGCGGTTCCGTGCGCGGTGCCGGTGCTGGAGGGGGTCACAGGGAGGCTGCGGGCAGGAACCGGGCGGCGGGGCCCAAGGGCCAGGGCTGCCTGGACGCCGGAGGGGTCCGTTGACCAGGGGGCATCCAGCGTCCCCGCGACGGCACAGGCGGCGGCCGGCCCCAAGCAGACCACCGAGCCGACGCACCGCTGACTTGGCCTGGGGCTTCCATTTAAGAAACATGAGCGTTGGGCATTCCCGGCAGAAACCACGCTGCTGGGACGGGGCAGGGCCGTCCGCACGTCGTGTCTCAGAAGCGCAAGCTCCTCCGAGAGGACGTGTCTCCCCCCAAGCGCCGTGACCCCAGCAGAGCCGACTGCGGCAGGAGCTCGCTGCGGCCACGCGGGACTTCCTGCAGGGTCCGGGCGCCCTCGACGCCACACACAGCTCCGCACGCGCTCGGACACGGCCTCCCGCTGGACAGCAGCGCTCCCACCAGCCCCGCGTGGCCACCTCGCCCGCGGGGACGACCTCACCCGGCCTCCCCAGGACTCCGACCAGCTCTGCACGGACTGGCCTCCACCTGTGTCCGGGCTGCCACTTGCCTCCCTGTCACTCCCGAGTCCCCTCGTTTCTGCCCCAGGGCCTCTTCCCCGGTGGCGCTGCGCCCGGAATTCCCCACCCCAGGTCTGCACACCGTCCTGCCCTCGGCGAGGCCGTCCGACACCCTCCCGTCGGGGCGGTCACTCCGGTGTCCTGGTCACCTTCTCCCGGTCCCTTCTGGAGCCTCCGAGGCTCCGGGCTGGGCCCGCAGGTCCTCCACCAGCCGCAGTGGGGCAGCCGGCAGGGCCGGGCTCGCCAGGTGGCCGGGAGCCAGGAGAGAAGCCTGGTCCGTGGTCTGACCCGCGGCCACGCAGGGACGCGCGACTCTGGGAATTTCCACTGGGTCTTCCAGGGCAGGAGCAGCTTCAGACTATTTTATGATATTTTCTTGTGGTTTTATTTTTCCTTTCCTGTTTTTCCCCTTCCCGACGGCTCCGACGCTTCAGGCTGAGCTTCCTCTCGGGCACATGACGCTGCAGCTTTGCGAGCAGGGGGAGACCTCTCCTCTGTGCCACGTTCTAGGACCGCCCCGTCTGCAGTGGGCGCTCCACGAGGGGCGCCCCTTCACCGGCGGTGCCCGGCCCGGCCAGGCCAGGGCGGATTCGCTGTGCTGGAAACAGTGACGTTCACGGAAAGCTGAGTTGTGCCTGAGAGTCCGGGCAGAGGGCAGCGGGTCAGGCAGCATCCTGCCCGTGGCTCTCTGGGGGTTGGAGCCTTCAGCAGCTGCCCAGGAGGGTCTGGCGCCGTCTCCTGGCCTCGGCCCGCTGGCCAGGGCTGCAGCCCACGCTTGATCTGCGGCCCGGAGGAGCCCCTGCCTCGCCCCGGCCTGTGACGCGGGGCCCAGCTTGGCCCGGGTGTGGGCGCCCGGCCCGACTTGGCTGTGTTGCCAACGAACTTCAGCTGGAAAAAGTTATTCCTGCTTTTCACCATAAAACAGCAGCGCGTGGTGGCCGAGGGAGCCGCGCTGTCAGCCGCGGGCAGGCCTCCCGACAAGGGCCTGCGGGCGGGGCCGCCAGCCGCCTCTTCCTGCCCCGCTGCCTTTCTCCTGCGCCGGCGTAGAGGCCGGCACCCCGGCCCCGGGAGGGACAGGAGGGGCCCCCAGACCCTTGCCCAGATCCCACCGTGCAGCCTGTCAGGCTGACACCACGGAAGCGCTGACATCCCCTGCGTGGCCGCCGTGCACAGCACCATCTCAGGCTGCGGTGGGAGGGCAGAGGGAGGCACCTCACCTGCCCAGCGTCCCCTTGGCAGGCAGCCGCCTCCGACTGAGAACCGGCCACTCCGTGGGGTCAGGGCCCTGGGGCTGCAGGCGCTGTGCCGGGGCTTCCTGAATCTCTGCAGGTCCCCTCTCTGTGCTGGGACCCGGGGACCTGCCCTCGCATGCTGCGTCCTTGGGGGTCTGCTCCTGGCCGGGTGTGCAGCTGGCCGGGGCTGGTCTGGGCCCGTCTCCCTGGTCTGGCCATTGATTCCAGGAGACACCGCGTCCTGCTCTTAACTCCAGCACACTCTATTTTTATCTGCATTTTGCTAACTTTAGCTCAATTTGGTTCCCATTTGTGGAGACCCCAAGGGTCTTGGTTCCTTGGCCCTCAGCAAAGCCAGGCGGTCTTCCCCTCCCCAGTCTCATGGGCCATGACAGTCCGACACGGGGGACTCCTGCCCTGTTCTCAGAGCCTCGCCTGTGGTGGCCGACTGCAGGGCAGGGCCTGGTGTCTGGACTCGCGCGGAGACCGGGCGGGAAGAAGACCCTCAGAGCTGCCCTGTGCTGCTGGGCCCGTGCGGAGCAGAGGTAAGTGGACAATGTCAGCCGCTCCCAGACACCAAGGGAGAGACACACCTGGAGACTTGGTGACTCAAGAGCCAGGCCCTGCTAGAGCTGGACAAGTCTCCATCCCAGGATGACCCTGCTCCACACACGCTCAGCCAGCCCAGCGCTGCAGGAGTCCCGCCCTGGCCGGCACTGGAACCCGGTGCAGGGGACAGCAGCGTCCATCCCTCTGGAGCACGAGTCCTGGGACGGCCACCTTCACCTGAGAGGCACAGCCCCGACATGCTGAGCCAGGTCACAGGCCTGCCGCTCTGAGGGACGGGCCCCGCGTGGTCCCGAGGTCGCGAGAGGCCGCGAGAGGGGTGTGTGCAGCGTGGCCACGGGCAGGCGTCCTGGGCTGTGAGGGGTCCTGCAGGCGTCCATCGTCCTTGTCCCCGGGGCTGCCCAGAGCCCAGGGCTGCGCGGAATTCAGACGCGTGGGCCGAGCGCAGCTGTCCACACCCCATCCCCACCCTGTGGCTCCGGGTGGGATGGGGGTCACAGAGGGCATGCCTGCGAGGAAGGGTCAGACGGGTCAGATGGTGGTGGAGGACGGGGCTCCCCCAGATGTGACGGCGAGGAGGGGGCGGCCTGAATGTCCACCTGCCGGGTCCCCCGCCGTCGGCCACAAGAGCACGAGACTCTGGAACTCCCCTGCCTGTCTCTCCGGCTCAGTGCAGGGTCCCACGGGGCAGGACCCTCTGGTCCCCCCAGGACGGGACAGTCACCTGCAGCTGTGAGGCCGGGGAGATGGACTCAGGGCAGCTCGGCGTCACCGAAACACCTGTGGCCTGGACGGAGACGGGGCGGAGGGGGGGGGAACGAGCACCAGACAGAAGAGGAGCGACAGGTCTGCTTTTTATGTCTGCAGGGCTCCTCCCCAACCCCCGCTGGTCCTCCAAGAAACAGCTGTCAGCTTTCAGCCACTCACACGGGACCCTGGTCCAGCTGACGGCGTCCCAGCACAACGCCGGGAGGACACGCGGTTCCGGGCCCAGGTCCTGCCCGGGGCCCTCCCGTCCCAAGGATGCTCCAGCAGCCACGGCCACCAGGCACGTCGGGGGCCGGAGCGGACCCCTGATAGCCAGGCCAGCGACAGCTCCTCCTTGGGCAGCAGAGCCGGAGTCAGGGGGCTCAGACCCCCACAGCCCTGAGAGGAAGGCAGGGGAGAGGGTCACCGGGCTAATAGGGAAGACGGGCTGCGGGCTGCTGCCCCCCTCACCTGGTCTCTCTGCTTTCGGCCGCCGGATGTTGAGGGGAAGGGGCGCAGGCAGGAAGCAGAGCCCCCAGCCAGCTGCCCAAGATACAAGTGCCCACGCCGGCCCCAGGCGTCTCGGACGAGGGTGCTCTCCCCTGGGCCGGCTCCACCTGGCTGGCCCCTTGCCTCTGCTTCCAACTGCAAGACGGCCCCAGAGGCCAGCGAGACTGGACTTTCTCCGGGGAGCAGCAGGCCTTGCCCAGGCCGCGGCGTCTCAGCAGCGGCAGGAGGAGCGGAACAGGCCCGTGGATGCTCCCAGCCCGCAGCCCAGCGAGGCGGCGCAGCCTCGTGGCCACCGGCAGGGACGCGCCGGGAAGCAGGAGGGAGACGCTCTGAGCAGCGGGCGACCTCAGCTGTGACGCTCGCCCCCGCAGCGAGCCGGGAAGGCCTCACGAGAACGGGGTGAGGCGTGGCCGGGGGCCGGTGGGGCCTCGCAGGCCGCGGCCTCCTCTACAGGCCTCTCCTCCCGGGACCTCCAAGGCCACATGCCGTCCACGGTCACGGCTCGCTCCCCACACCTCCTCTGCTGCCCCCAACTCTCGAGGCAGGGCCATCCCCCAAAAAGCCACCACAGAGACCGGGGTTCTCCCAGGTCTCCCGCCCCTTCCCTGCAGCCGGCCTCCGTCCCCCTTCCAGCCCCACTGGCCCCACTCTGGCCCCTCTGTCGGCCCCTGCTGACCCGGGGCAGCATCTGTGCTTGGAGCACTGAACGGAGCCAGGACAGCAGGCGGTGGGGCTGACAGGAGGAAAGGGTGGACACACGCCCGGCCTCTGGGCAGCAGGGTTGGGTCAGTGGGGACCAGGGTTGAAGGCGGAGTTTGCCCCAGGAGCAGAAGCTGCAGAAATCCAGCTCAGGAGCCGTGGAGGTGCCCACACGTCCCCCCAGAGGGCCCACGTCATGGCCTGGCCACTGCCAGGGACAGCTCTGTGTCCACCAAGGCCGAGAGCCATGGAGGATCTTCCATGGACGCACCCCGGGCAGCAACCAGCGGCAACGTCAGGCCACGAGCCGCGGGAGAGCCCACATCGGCCGGCACTGGAAACCATCGGCTCCATCGGCGTTACTATCAGCCAAGAAGCCGGGGGGAGGCTGGGGCTGCGCCTGCCGCCGGCCTGGGGCCTCCTGCAGCTTCCACCGCCCACAGTGCCGGCACGGGGACCCGGCCCGGGTGGCCCTGGGTCTGCAGGCAGACAGCACAGGTCACGGCGGGCAGCCTGGGGACTGCGTCTGGCACAGAGGGGACGTCATCGGCCTGGAGCTTCAGGAGACGGAGCAGCAGAGCTTCACTCCACCCTGGGGTCCCAGTCTCGCTGGGGACGTCAAAGCTCTGGCAGCCAGGCTCACACCCCCACACGGCGGCAGCGAGCGACGGGGTGAGGAGGCCACACTCCGGCCTCCCCTGGCCATGACCCCTCGGCCTCGAGGGGCAGCTGACCGTTCCCAAATCTGCGTCTTCCTCCTTGTGTGACTTGAGGACAGAGGCCGCTTTGTCACGAGGAGGCGGAGCTGCCGGCCACACGGCAGGAGCCGAGCCGCCGCCCCGCTGCCGGGTCCTGACCGCGGGCCTGTCCACACCAGGAAGCGGGCTGGCATTTCCGAGGCAGCGGGAAACACTCTGGGCCTGGACTCTGCAGCCTCCTGGTGGGCCCGGGCCCGGGCGCTCTGCTTGGGCGGCCTCCACGCCCCGAACCGGCGTACCCAGCAGTCCTGCCACTGTGCCTGGGCGCCAGCCTGCCGACTGGGGGCTGCAAGGGCCCGCTCAAGGGACACCAGGCAGACCCACCGCCCCACCGTTAAGGGGCTTCCGGAAAACCCAAACGCACGTCAGCCGCGTCAGCGGCAGGGTCCTGGAGGCGGGCTGCGAAGGGAGCGTGGACGGCAGGCGGCGCCTGGCTGAGCTGCCCCTCGGGGGTCTCTCCGGCCCCAAATGGAAAGTCCTGGAATCTCGGCTACCCCTTTCCTGCCGGCAGCCTGGCCAGGCCCCTGGCACCGGCTCTGGACAGAAGGCCCTTCACCGGTGGCACCGCTGCCCACCGGCAAGGGCGCTCACGGTGTCGACCTCTCAGGGTCGGGAGGGGTCACAGGGCAGGGGAGGCAGCGACGTGTCCAGCACGGTCCCGGGAGGACTGTGGGGCCGTACGACTTTGGCCTGGGGCACTGGCACAGCCCTGGCCGGTCCTGCCTCCCCGCCGCGCCGACCGGCAGCCGTGGGGACAGAAGCAGACCTCGGGCCTGTCACAGCCGTCGCACCAGGGACACATCACAGCTCATCTCCGCTGCTCTTTTGTTTTTCTGAGGAGGAAACATCTATTTACCCTTTTTCTTGCTCACGTTGGCTGGTACCCTGCCAGGTCGCAGACCCAGGTCCTCAGTCTGCAGGTGACGGCGCCTGAGACATACCTAACGTCTGAGCCACCAGGTGCCACCTGGTCACACTTAAGGCCGATTCCAGTGACGCCAGACACCAGCACCCACACACACCAGCACCCACACACACCAGCACGGCCACGGCCAACAGGCGGCTGTGCATCCGGACACGGGGACGTCCCCGCTCCTGCCGAGGCCCCGGATGCGGGAGGACGCGGGGACACCCGCGACCAGCAGAACTGGTGGACAGGGTCGGTCACGCGGGAGGCAGGGGGACCGGCTGTCAGGGCCGCGTCTGGCGCACGGGGCACGGGGAGGGACTTGCTCTGAGATCGTCTCCTCTGGGGCAGCGCCGCTCCGCCAGCTGGCGGAGGGAATCAAACGAAATGAGCGCTAATCACGTCCCAAAATAAAAGCAGGAAAGCCGGGTTTAGACGCCGAATACCCGGCACTTCCTGCGGGCGGAAGGAGAGGGGCGGGGACGTGAACAGATGGCTGGGACGAGAGCTCAGCCGCCCAGCTGCTCCGGACCCTGGGGTCTGCGCCCTTGACCTGGGCCCCCGGCGCCTGTTCCCTGGGCTTGCGCGCGGCCCACCCGAGGCCCTGGCCGCCTCGAGGCCCCTCCACCCGGCCGGCTGAGCCTCGCTGCTCACGCCGCCTCTCGGGACGCTCATCTGCACCCCGTCTGTCGTCTGTCACTTGGGGTCTGAGAGCCCCACGCCCCATCTGCGGCACCTGGGGTGCCGGTCGGCCCTGCACTCCCGGGGCACCCGGCTGCTGGGAGCCCCCGCTCAGCGCCCGCCGCCCAGCCCGCCCTGGGCCTGGGCCCCACCAGGGCCACACACGACCCTTAGGCCTGCTGTCCGAGGGCCGGGGCTGGGGAGACACAGGGCCGTCACCCTGGGCAGCAGGGTTCCAGCCAGCGGGCCCAGGGGCTCCTCCAGGTCACCTCTGCTTGGCCCTCCGACCCCTCCCTCTGACACCCCCACTGCCCTGCGCAGCAGCCCTTGCTGGAGCGGACACTGGCCGGGGGCCGACTGCAGGCCCCCACCTCGCACAGGACAGGAGGGCGTGGCGGCAGCAGGAGCGGGGAGGACATGCGGGCGCGTGGGGTTGCCGGGCGGCGGGACAGGTAAGGGGCCCGCGCATCCCGGGCCGTGTCCCAACGCCCTTCCGGGAGCCTTCGGGAACGTTCCCGCAGCGCTCACTGATGCTCCGGGGACGAGAGGACATTAGCGGAGAGCGAGAGGGCGGTGCTCACAGGGACGCCTTCCTCGCAGAGCCAGGGCCCCGCCGCAGACCCGCCTGACACACACCAGGCTGCGAAGCTGCGTCTCCCGGCCCACACGCACGCACAGGCGCGGACGCCCCGACGGAGGGACGCAGGCCCCAGGGCGGACGGCGTCGGTCCCCTTCACGCCGGCGAGCCGCCCCGTTGTGAGGCCCTGCGCAGAGGGTGGGGACGCCGTCCCAGCTCTTTTTGGTTCAAAAAGAAAATAAAGTGAACACGAAAACGTGCTCCGCTCCTCTGAAACAGCAGCCACGCGCCCCTCTGACGAGCCGTCACACAAGACGTGTGGCTGTTTCCCAACAGAGGGACTGACATTGTGAAAGACACTTGAAACTGGACACGTCCACACTCCCATGTCACCAGCCTTGTGCTGTCCTCGGACGCCCTGCTGCCCGGGGCCGCTGCAGACAGGACACGGAAAGGAGCCTCTTCCAGCCTCAGGGCCCTGTGCTGAGGGCACCCAGACCCCGGCCGAGGAGCAGGCCGTGACCCCGCTCCTCCCACGTCGGGGTTGCCGAGCTCGTGGGGGTCCCCGCAGCCGCTGGGCCTCTGACCCTCATTCTGCGGTGGCTTGGCCGGCGTCACAGAAGGAGCAGTTAGGAGACAGTCAGACAGGGCCAGCCTGGCCCAGGCGTCCTGCAACCTTTGATGACCGTTTGCGATGCCAGGAGGATCGTGCCCCGACGGGGAAGCCGAGTGCTGGGCAAGGCTGGAGTGAGGGGTCAGACAACGTGTCCACGGATGCCTGGGTGAGTCCCGGACAGCGCACCTGCATGTGGGGGGCTCATGGCCAAGGTGGACGCTGGGTCCTCGTTGCCTGACCCTGACCCCCGGTCCAAACAGGCCACTTCCTGACGTGCCCACATCCCTCTGAAAAGGACTTGCTGGGATGTGGGGCTGACCTGTGGGGCCGGGACCCTAGGCCAAGAGGAAGGGGCCACAGCAGCTCAGGCAGGTCCCGAGCGCCCATCCTTTCTGGGATATGGGTGGGAGTGTGGCTCTGCACCCTCTAGGTCAGACGTGTGGGCAGCAGGCTGTCCCCGCAGGCGGCCTGCACTGAACAGCAGGGGAGCTGGCCGGTCGACCCAGGCCAGGGCTCCGGGCGCGGCTGGGCAGGTGCATTCTCCTTCTCTCTAGGGTCCTGCAGGCCGATGTCCCCTCCCCGATCCCCGAGGATCGGGGGTCCTGTCCTTTGGGGTCCCGCCAGCCAGGCCGGATGGCGATGGCACAGCAGCAGCTGGCAGCTCGGCCAGACAGGCCTCGGCCAGCTCCCCTCCGACCATCTGTGCAGCGAGCTGGCGCGGGGCGGCCTGCAGGGCGGCAGATGGTGGTAGAGCCGAGCGGCGGCACCTGGGCCTCCAAGGGCAGAGACGGAGCAGAGCCGTGTTCCCACCCCGGTCGGTGGCGGCGCCTCCGCCTGGTCCTCGTCTCCGTCCTTCCCGGGGAAACTGAGGAGGCAGGGCGACCGCAGAGAGCACAGCCCTCGGGGACACTGACCAAGGCCCTGAAGCCAGGTGGCCGTGCGCACAGCCTGCCTGCAGCCGGGGCCAAAGCAGCCAACCTTGAGTCTTGGAGGCGGGGACGAGGACTGGACAAGTGGCCTTCATTGCGCTGGACTTGAGGATGCGCCCAGCTGTGGGCAGAGCCTCTAGCCCATGACCGAGGGGAGGGAGCTGGCCCGACGGATGGCACGGCTCCCAGCCTGGTCTCCGGGACGTCCCAGGGCTCTGCCTGCACCCCTCTGGTGCTGGGGTGGGGAGCTTGGCCTCCCCGAGGGGCGCCCTCCAGGGATGTGCTCAAAGCCACCGAGTCGCCCATGTCCTCAGCCAGCTGCGCGGTATGTGTGGGCGGCACCCCGAGAAAGGCATTCCCCCCAGAGACTCCCCGCCCGCACCCGCTCCACGGAAGCCGGGACCTGCCTCCTCGCTTTTCCCCTAAAGACCTCAGGAAGCCGCCCCTCAGGCTCCCAGTCTTCTCCTCCAGGCTCTCGGCGGCCTCGGCGGCTGACAGGCCATAATGCACGACCTTCGCAGCCTGTCTGTCCACGGCTCACGGCCGGCAGGAAGCCCCGGGGACGCACGGCCAGCAGGAAGGGCAGCCTCGCGGGGTAGCAGCGTCTGAGCCTCGAGCCTCGAGCCACAGGCCAGGGGTTCGTCTCCGACCTCAGAGCCCAGTGCAGCAACTGTGGGGTCAGAACCGGCGGCCAGACGGTCCTCACGCCGCCTCCCCAGGCCTCTGTCCAAGGCCACGCACTTTCCAACCTGAGGGTCCCGATGAGCTCCGATATCTCCTCGTTTCTGTTCAGCCTCCGCACACACGGGCACCGCCGCCATCACGGCAGAACGGGCTCCCGGGGCGGCAGCGCCAAGACCCCCGACCTGGACAGGCTGCCCCTGCGAGCCGGCCCTTGTCCTGCCGTCCGGGACCCGCGCGGCCGCAGGAGGGGCCGTGGGCCCGTGGGAGCGCTCTTAGCAGCCGGGGAGAATGCACTTGTGGTGTTTGCAGGCACCGGCCGCCGGCTCTCCTCACTGCTCGGGCTGGCGGCCGGCACGGAGCAGCGCCGCAAGACTCCCGGTCGCACAGGGAAGCCAGTGGGGAGAGGACACGTGGGGAAGAGGGGCCACGAGCGAGCAGTACTGGGCCCTCACGGCCACCCCGGTCACTGCAGGCAGGTGGGCATCCTGGCCCGGGCCGCGGCCCTCGGCAGACGCCAGGCGCAGACACACCGGCCGCGACTCCCCTGAGCAGCCGCGTCCCCGCCCAGCCGGTGCCTCAGCCACAGCCAGGCCGCCGCTGTGGCCGGGCCGTGGTCAGTGTCCCCTCGTGGTCAGAGAAGACCCTTTCCTCGCCCCTCCAAGCAGTCAAATCAGCTGAAGTTTCCAGCCCAGCGTTCTAAACACCGACGTCCCGCTGTCTGTGGGCACACGGGGCCATAGGTGCGGCCACGGCCTCGCCTCAACATCAGGAGACGGTGACAACGTCCCAGGAGGCACTTCTGAGCCGCAGCCCGACTGACTGAGCAAGCGGCCACCACTCACCCAGGCAGAGACATCCGGGGCCGGCTGTCGGCGTGACCGGCCCTCTCGAGGACCCTCAAGTCCAACTTCACCTCCTGCCTCAGCTCCTGGCCGCACGGTCCAGCCGTCTCCCGGGAAGGGGCCGCCGGGCCACGGCCCTGGTCTGATGAGCGGAACCGGGTGTGGGAGACACTGAGGGAGCGCCTCTCCGGATCTCTGGAGGCTCAGAAACGCGTCCTCTCGGGTCCTGGAGGACACGCCCCGGTGACGCTGGGGCAGGGGCCACGTCCTTCAACTGCGGTGCAGCCGGGGCGGACCCTTCACTGCCCCGCAGGCCCCATGAGGGTCACGGCCCCCAGGCCGCGCGGCACCCACAGGCTCATGCCCTGGAGCCACCCACAACCCTTGGGACTTGGTGGCTCCGGGCTCTCGAGGATGCTGGCCACACGCTGGCTTGCGCGTCCTGCAGAGGGGACAGCCCTGAGCTCGGGGTCTGGCCGGGAGGGAACAGTGGCCCCAGGAGGACCAGACCCACGCTCAGCGCCCGTCCGTCCCACCCCCTCAACAAGGCCTGGTTGTGCTGCCTGGTGGCTAAGGACCTGGGAGCAGGTGACCCATGGAGCAATGTGAGCGCAGCTCAGGCGTCCACTCCCTCCACCCCGGCGAGCATCCAGGGCGTCCGACACGGAGCCCCCGGCCTGGGGTCTGTGGCCCCCGAGCGTGTCCCCACGCTGGTAAGCACACTGGTCAGGTCCTGGCACAGACATCACTGAGACACTAACCGCTGACCTCCAAGCCCGTGTGTCCTGCGCAGCCAGGCCACTGCCCCTGCGACGTCACCAGGCCCCGTGAGCTCCATCCAGCGACCCAGCCGTGACACAGGGACAGACACCGTGTCCAGGTCCCTGCCGGCGCCCAAGTCTGTCCAGGCCACAGAGAGCCAGGACGGCCACCAGGAGAGCGCTGCCACCTCAGTCCCTCCTCCTGCGCCAGCAGCCGGCCGCGCCCCATCTGGACGCGGGCCGAGCGTGTGTCCAGAGAGGAACACTGGACTCGGCTTCGGTGTCGCTCCCAGCGCCCTGACAGCAGCGCTGAGGGTGTGGGGTGCCCGCCCCCTGGAGCCTGATCATGGTCCCCGAGGCTGATGGGTGGAGGTCCCATCAGGGTCACTGGTCAGTGCTTGACGGCCACGCCGCCCAGTCCCTCTAGGCACCGTCCTGAGCCGGGCGCTGGGCACGGGGCCGGTTTCAGTGGAGGCTCTGAGGGACGGGGTGACAGCCAGCGTCACAAGACAACGTGCCAGCCGGGCTGCACTGGGGGCACCGGCCTGCGAGCAGGAGCAGGCAGAGGGCGTCCTGGACAGGAGGCGCCCACTCCCCTCTGCCTGAGGACCGTGTGGACGGGAGCCGGCCTGCCTGCCTCCTGGGGCTGAGACGGGCACAGGGTCCTGAGTAGACAGGGCCTGGCGTCCCCTCCCACCCTGCACCGCAGACGCCCTGGTGGGTGGGCAGGACACAGCCACACCCAAGGGCGGGGGTCGCGTCTCCGGGTCGTGGGGGCAGCCAGGACAAGCCACGAAGCACGAGGACTAAAGAGGGTCCCTCCTCTCTCCACCGCGCCTTCCTCGAAGAAGCAGAGTAAAGTGAGGCGAGCCCGGCTCCCCGTCCAGAGCAGGCCCTCCTCCCAGCCCCGCGTCTCCGCCTGGGGCAGCGGAGGCAGGGCGGTGGCCTCGTCCCAGGAAAGTATTTGTCCTGCCCTCCCCGCCAGAAACCCCTCTGCTGGAAAAAGCTCCTCACTGTCACCGGGCAGCACAGCAAACAGGGGTCAGGAGCGTCCGTCCCGTCCCGGCCTGGGGGTCCCAGCAGGAGGGGCCCGCGTGGAAGCCCCGCCCGGAAATCCTGTCTCTGTCGGGTCCCACATAATAGCCGACTAGTCAAGCCCGGTCTCTTGTTAGGCCCAGACCTTCAAATTAAGGGTATTTAGTCCAACAGCTCGTTTTAGAACCAGGAGCAGAGGAAGGGGGAGGCCCGGCGGAACGCCCGGCTCTGCTTCTCCACGTCTCACCCAGCGCTGTGGCCAGACACGCCGGAGGGGATCCCTGCACAGCCTTCCACCATCAGAGAACCCAAAGTCCGGCCGCTGAACACCTCTCCTCGCACGCGGAGCGAGAGCAGAGCCGGCCACACGGGGCCTGGGCTCCCAGCACGGGCAGCCGGCTGGACGCCAGGTCCCTCACCCACCTGCTGTGTGTGGGCACGTGTGCTGCACGCTGGGCCCACCACCCCAGGGAGGGCCAGCTGCCCACGTCTAGAGCTGAAGCAAACACGCCAAACGCCGAGGCGCCAACGGACAAACTGCTGACAGATCAGAGGCGTCCGGCCTCTGCGTGAGTAGAGGTCACTGAGTCCCGAGTCGGAGCCTCAATGGCGACTGCCCGCCGCCCGCCGGCCGGGGATGCCCACGCCACTCCCAGCAGAAGCCATCGTGTGAGTCCATCCACGTCACCTGTCTCTCCAAGGACGGCTGGGCTGGTCGCCGAGGCCCACCGCTGGCCACCGCCTGTCCCTTCTCGTCTGCTTTCAGGGCCTGCGTCCTCCCAACAGGCCTCACGCGTGCGTGCGGGCAAGGACCCCGGGGCGGCCGCTGAGTTGGGAGTGACGACGAGTCGCCACCAGCCCGTGTGCGGCTCCAGGTCGGGCGGCGTTGGGACGCAGGTGTCTGTGACGAGGGAAGCGGGCCGGCTGGGGGACACTGTCTGTCTGAGTGGTCACTTAGTCACACAGGCCGACCTCGGGCACGGACGCCCGGGAGCGTCAGAAACAGTCAAATCACATGACATGGAGCAAGGACACAGGCAGGGCCACCGCGCTGGACGGGTCATGCCGTGAGGATGCCGTTACTGGGGGTGTGGCCCCCTCCCCCTGCCCGTTGTGCCAGTGACAAGACGCCATGCATGGTGGCCGGGAGCTGCCCTGCCACGTGTCACCACAGAGCAAGCAACGCTGGGCCTCCAGCGCCACCCTGGGAGCACAGGTCAGGGCTTCCGGTGTCCAGGCCGCCCTGGACAGACGGCCGCGTGCCGTGGTGGGGGTCTCTCCAGGCCGGCCTTCCCGTTACAGCTGCCAGGTGAAGAGCAGGGGCCAAAGCGAGTCCAGTGACAGGAAAGCGAACCGGGATAACTCAGCGTCCTTTAAGCGGAAAGTCAAAAAAGCCAGGGTTCTGACAAGGGACGACGAAGTGGACACCGAGCGGCACTCAGACTCGCACCGTGAGCTGACCACGTGGCGCTGCCGGCCTGTCCTGGGCAGACTTGTCGCAGACGCGGTCCTGCAAGAGCGGTCGGCTGAGACGTCCCCCGGTTTCACGCTGCACAGGTTTAAACTCACCACCGTCCAGGTCCTGAGGAGGCCCCCCCGGAGAGGGGCCGGCTGGCGCTGACTCCGCCGCGGGCGCTGGGCGCGCTCCAATCGCACACACCCGGCCGGCCGGCCGGCGGGGCCTCGACTTTAACCCCCGGCCGGGCACTGCCAAGGACGTGGCCTGGGAGAGGCGGGCAGCAGCCATGGCCCTCAGAGGGCCGGCTTGTTTGCACATCTGCTTTGTAAATATTGTCCCGGGCTGGGCAGGAAGCGGCCGGCCATGCAAACACGTCATCCAGGTCTGTGCTCCTGGGGCTCACAGCCTCCTGGCCGGGGCCGCATGTGCACGGCCCGCACTGCCCGCCTCACATGGCCACAGGAGGCGTCACTCGCGGCGACGGACCTGCCGAGGCTGAGTCCTCCTGGTCGTGAGCCCACAGATGCCCTGAGGAGGGGCGCGCAGGCTTCCCCATCCCGTCCCGTCCCATGTGGTGCAGCCCTCAGAGGCCTGGCGGCAGTGACGCCACGCAGAGCAGGGGGCCCGAGACACACGGGCTGCCTTCTGCTGCCCAGACGGGAAGCCGGGGCTCACGGCTGGAGCGCTGCTGCGGGTTCTCCAGCCCAGGACTCTGCAGCAGCGTCGCGGCCAAACGCCACAGAAGCGCCTCTGTCTTCGCGAGCTCCGCGCTGGAGTCTGCGCCGCGGGAGGAGCAGGGTCCAGCGCGCCCGTGGGAACGTCTCCCCGCTCCGCCGGGCCGCGTGCAGGTGCCCCTCAGGGAGTCTTTCAGCCTGGGCTTCCCAGAGACGCACAGGGGACCCACAGGCTGCAGCTGTCGCAAGGCCCCGAGGCCTCCAGGGCCGGACACAGCGGCCGAGTGTGCGGGGCTGGAGCCGAGGCCGGCCCGGCCCTCTGACACAGGATCTGCTGTCCACCCAGGTGGCCAGATCGGTGTCGCGTGCCTGTCCATCCTGCCTCCGCTCCCACGGTAACTGGATCGAGCAGCTTTCACGGCGCAGGAATCGACAGAAAGGCGAGATTGTTCGGGAAGGTCTGCTAGCTGGCAGGTGCGCGCATCGGGGGAGCCGGCGGCCTCTGTGCCATGGGCACCAGGCCCGACGGCTGACGGAGCTCAGCCACCAGCGCAGCCCGGAGACTCAGGCCTCGCCCAGCAGAGAGGCCCCGGAAAAGGCTGCCGGACAGAGCGCAGCGGAGCGTCCACACACTTTACAAATAGGTCATGAGGAGCCGGGGGAGGCGTGTGCACGCGCTGAAGCCCATCAGCCCTGGGGATGAGACAGGAGTGACCCATCACTGCCTCGCAGGGAGGTGACCCAAGGACCAGGTCCGAGCCAGCGTAAGGGCAGGGTGTCCGACTTGTTGGCCACACTAGGGACAGAGACGAGCACGTGACCGAGTGAATCTGCACCGAGGAGACGCGTGGCGGCGGCTGTGGGGAAAACCGGCGGCGCGTCTATGCCTTCACCCACTTAATTCCAGGTCCAGGCACGTTTCTAAGGAAACTACTCAGACCTGGGGCCACACACAGCAGCCGTTTTCGGATCATTCACCATCAGAAGGAGCTGAGGTCCTTTCCAAGAATTAAAATGACTCCGAACGTTGAGGCCCAAACTTGAAAACGTGCACAAAGTAAAACTGTGCCAACACTTTGTAACAGCGCACACAGGCGTCAATGTTAAAAGGAAAACACTCAGGCCGACCCGCTAGCCGCTGTCTCCACGGGGGCTCAGCGGCTCAGACTTTCCAGTCTGAGAGCGACGAGCGGGAGCACGGTGACATGCTGCCCGCGGGGCCGGCGGCGTCTGGCACGCACACGGGTGCTCCCAGAAGGTGGCAGACACCTCCTGGGCGTTGACTCCAGCTCCCGCTCCTCCAGAGCCTCAGAGCCCCACTGTCCCTGGTGCTGCCCGTCATGGGAGGACACAGGGACGGGTCTGCTCTCCGGACAGTGGGTGCCGCTGAATGGAGTTGCCAAGAGGGCCCGCGTGCCGTGTCCCGGGAGCCACTGGCTTCTGTTTGGTGCCCAGTCCAGACACTGGGCTTCGGCCCCTGGGGAGCAGCACACCCACTTCTGTCCTCCTGAGCTGGCGGCGCAGACTTCGGCCACAGCAGGCTCGGGACAGCACGACGCTCATCCAGCGGGCGGAGACGCTGCGGGCAGACGGGGCCTGCGCACCTGCCCCTCGGCGCTGTCCCCGCAGACACGGCACAGAGCGCCCGGGACATCGCGGCCCACGGCTGCGCCCCACTCTGGCCCCCGCAAACACGTCCCTGTGTCAGAGCAGGGTCAAACGCCGCGCCGGCCCCCGGCCCCCACGCGCTCTCGTTCTCTGGCCTGTGTGCCTGCAGGGGAGCGACCGCTCCGTCCTTGTCGCTCCAGCGTCTGTGGGCGCTGGCGAGGGCTCAGCGTTGATCAGAGCTGACGAGCGAGCGAGTGCCGCTCAGTAAACGGACGAGGGCAGCGCCGGGCTCGCTGACGCGCCAGAGCCTGTGTGGTTTTCTCCGCCAGCAGGGCGGCTGCGGGCCGTGATGGTCTCATGCCCAAGTGCACAGGGCACGCAGCCACGTCCCGTGATCGGAGCCTCGTCGCCTCGCTCCTGCGCGTCGTGAGAACGGGGTCGAGTCCCCGGCCGGCTGAGCCGCGCAGCATGGCCTGGGCCTCCCCCCCGCGGCCCCGCAGACGCGACACAGGGCTCTGTGCAGACCACCAGGGCTTGCTGGCACCCGGGAGCAAGCCCTTCTCGGCGACACGCCCTCCGGCTGGCCGGGTGGCTGCCAGTCGTGGCCGCCGAAGGGAAGGAGTCCAGCCTTAGCCTCAGAAACGATCGCTGAAAGCGCCAAGTGCTCCAAAGTAAGCGGTTTCAAGGCAACACTGACCCATGACGAGGAGCCAAGGTTCCTGCCAGTCCCGCCTGCGTGTCCGTCCCCCACTGCAGGCCTCTCGTCTTCCAGCACCGCAGGCACTGGGGCCCCGCACTGGCGCTTCCCAGACGCCGCGGCCCCTCCACGTTCAGCACTGCCCAGTCCTGCCCGTTGAGTCTCAAACACCCATTGGGTCCCTCGGTCCCCAGCAGAACCAGACAGCAGGCCGTCGAGGCCGCCCTCCCGCCGCTGCTCGGGCTCGCCCCACGGCGCTGAGCTGGTCTGGACGATGCTGTGCAAGCTTGTCAGCACCCCCTGCTCTCACTCCCTCCAGCCCTGCCCGCCAGGTGGCCTGACCCTGCGCCCTCCCGGTGCCCTCACCCAGCCCGTGACAGCACACACGCGTCAGGACGCGCCCCCGCTGCCGCTCTACACCCGCGGTCCCACGCAGGGCCGCCCGCGACTTGGCCCGTCGGAGCCAAGACTGCCCACCCGGGCGTGCGGCTCTGACCACAGAGCCATCCAAGGAGGGTGAGCCAACACCTCCCATGTCCACGCAGCCATGACGTGTTCGGGGAACCTCCCCTGTTTTCTTTCCCTGGGGTGAAAGGGGCTGCGAAATCAGCTCCACTGCAGCTCGTTACACGCGCTCACGGTAACCCCGGCAGCAACCTGCAGGAAGGCAGGTCCACCATGATCCCTGCTGCACCCCAGACCTGCCCCCCAGGCCCGCTGTCCCCACGCTGCACCCCACACCTGCACCCCAGGCCCACAGTCCCCACGCTGCACCCCAGACCTGCACTCCAGGCCCACAGTCCCCATGCTGCACCCCCATGCTGCACCCCTGGCCCGCTGTCCTCACACTGCACCCCAGGCCTGCTGTCCCCACACTACACCCCCGGGGCAGGGGAGCTGTGAGCCCAGCGGGGTCCCCCGGTGAAGACCCGCCCTGTCTGGTGCTGGGAGGAGACCTGCGTGGGGCCTGCTTCCTGCACCACATCGTCAGAGCCCCCGAGGGCCACACACCATCACAGACCTCGCCCTCTGCCTGCTGCCCTTGGAGCTGGTGCCCTCAGGCAGCCTCAGCAGAGCAGCAGCTCAGTTCATGCTTGTTCAGCAAGATGTGACAGAGCCTCATGGCGTCTGTATGTTAAAATAGCTCCTTATTTAAAGCAACTGTAAATTGGGTGTTTAAAGCAAAAATCGAACCTCGCTGCACCCATCGCTCTCAGAAGACCCTGGACACATCCACATGTTGGTGACGACACCACCCCGAGGTCTCAACATTTAAAACAGACGCACACCCCTTACTGGTCACCTGGGAAGCTCCCACGGCCACGAGGCCACAGGCAGGGCTGCAGACCAGATGCCACCAGGCCCCCGGCCGTGGCTGCCGTCTCAGATCCTCTCAAGGAAGAGAAACATTGCACATGGAGGCTCCAGACCAAGCCCCACAACTGCTTCTCTTTGCCTTCCAGGGAGGGTGGGAACCCCAAGGAGCTCGGTCTGGGACCCGTGGCCCCATCAGCAGGACCGGCTCCAGGGCCCCACTCCAGGGCCCCACTCCCCCAGGTCTGCACCCAAAAACCACCCGCAAACCAGGGCTGCGCTGCCTCCGGCCCCAACGTCTGCATCGGAACCGGCACGTAGGACCATTGCTCCCGGAGGCCGGGGCAGGAGGAGGGTGAAGGGGGAGTGTGCACGGCCCTCGAGCAAAACTTAGAAAAGCAAAACACTGTCAACATAAATACCAGTGCAAAGCATACTTCAAAAAACCTAAATTCACACCCAGAAAATCTGCAGTAAACACAGGCTGGCATTGCTGATGCTGCCCATGGCCTGCAGGTCGACACCGCCTGTGCCCACAAGGCCGGGTGCCGGGCCGAGGCCAGGACGCGGGAGCGGGTGCGAGGCCTCCTGCTCGGGGCTCAGCCGTGTGGCCGAGGAGCAGCCTTCTGCTGAGCACCGTGGAAATGGATCTGAACATATGGATTAAGTTCCTCCGAAAATAAACACGCTTTTCAGAGGAAAGGAAAAGCACTTAGCCAGCCGCTCATTTGCGGTTTCCCGGAGCCCAGGCCTTGGGAAGATGCGCCTCGCAGCGAATTATGCATTAGTGCCCACGTGGCTCCTGTAAGAGGCAGGCTCGCCCACCGTCTGAACCCTTTTAGTGGGCTGCCTGCATGTCTCCCTCCCCACCCGCCGTGGTTCACACACTCGGCCTGGGCGTGGGGGAGACTGTGTGGGAGTGACGGTCCCCACCCACAAGGACGGGAGCCCAGAAAGGAGGCAGGCGAGGGGAGGCTGGCACCGAGGGCTGGACAGACTGCGTCCACACGGGCTGGGCGCCGGGCACAGGCGCCCTCGGGGCAGTGGGGGTGCAGGCGCAGCCGGCTGGGAGCTGTGCAGTCGGTCACCTGTGACAAGAGGTCAGGCCGACTGGGAGCCGGCAGAGGCCCAGCACTCGGAGCTTGGGGGTCACGTCCTCAGTTCGGGGTACCCTGCTGTGTGGCCCAGAGGCACGCTGCCCCGACGCTGCCCGGCACCCTGCCCGCCCCATCCTCTCCAATCCCGCTCTCAGGGCCCCTGCACATGGACAGGAGGGGACGGTGACCGCATGGAGGATGCAGCCAGTCTCGGCCAGCACAGGATGTGACGGGCCTGTGAGTGCGACGAGGCCGATGGACAGGACAGGCCCAAGAGCTGCTTCTGTGGGAGTTTGGGGGGCCTCTGGGGAACAGCTGTCCTGTGTCCTCCCGGAGGTGGGCCTACAGCCCCCAGCCAGCCCCTGTGAGCCAACTTAGGCCTCCTCTTGTCAGCCGGCCCTTGAGCGGGTGGGGACCAGGCAGTCCTGCCCCCCACGACCAGCAGGATGAATGTGGACTTGGTGGCAGGTCTGCACGTGCCCCCCGCTGAGAGCAGGAGCAGAAGGGACCAGGAGCTCAGCTGGCCTTGGAGCCACTCAGAGCCACAGTCCTGCCCCTGTGAGGCCAGGCCGTGCGCCTGGCTGAGGGCCAGCAGTCCAGAGAGGCGCTGCAAGTCCCCCAGGACCACGACCTCTGCCAGCTGCCCGCAAATCCAGGCGGGATGCTCCCCACCCCCGAGCCCCTGCCCCCGCTCAAAGGAACCGCAGTGCCCAGGGACAGCTGTGACCGTGACCGCACTCAGCTCAGACATGTGGGGAGGGGCTGAGAGCCTATGGGACGGACGTGGCTCTCTGTCCCTCTCAGGGACTGTCCACCGGCCTTTCTCAGGCTTCAAGACACATCAAACAGCTCCTGCCTCACGGGCACGCGGCTTCACTGACGCCACCCGACGGGAGACTTCCAGGACGACAGAAACCTCCCTTTCCCTGCCGAGCGCCTCCCGCTGTGTGACCGCCCACCCCACGCGGGGTCGGCCACAGCACCCGCGGAGCCCTTCCCCTCTGGCACCTGTCCCGCCACGCCAACCTGCTCTCAGAGGACCCTCGGTCAGCATTCTCCTACCTGAAGCCGCACGCGGGAAATGGAGCTGCCGGGGACAGGACGGGTGTGCTCTGCGCTAAGCCAGGCGGGACCAGGTCCGTCCACGTCACGCTATGTGCAGAAGTCACCAAGGCTTCCCAGCACCGGGCCGGGTTGGCTCCGCTCCTTCCAGACACGGGAGGAAGTGCTTCCTCAGCTGAGGGACAGAAGGACGGTCTCGGAAGGCGGAAGGGAAACCGGCGGAAACTCACACTGAAATCCGCTGAGTGGGCGTGGTCAGCGTCATCCCAGCAGTGCAGAACCCAAAGACAAGCCTTCCTGCAGGGCGGGAGGAACCCTGGACCCAGCTGGCCTGGAGGTGGGTCCAGGAGGAGCGGTGTCTGGGTCCAAAGGCTCTAACACGGGACATGCTCCCCGCAAAGCACCCCCTCAGGGCTCTGTCCGAGGTCCGCCCCAGCAGCAACCCCGCGTGCCACCCACGGCAGTGAAAACAGGGCCGAGGAGGCCACCCGCTCACACCCCAGGGACCGTCACCCCAGCCAGACCTGGAGGACTTGACAGAGTCTGCCTCCTTTGGAGAGAAGGTTCTGGAAAGCCTGAGCATCTGACCTCAGGGGGGCTGGGGCCGTAAGAAAAGGACTTACTTCTGCCTTCCCGCCTGTGGCACAGTGAGAGACAGGGACGCCGTCTTCCTCCCTTATCGTGAGCTGGATTCGGGCACTGTGACCAACGGCTACGTTTTCACCATCCACCAGCAAGGAGGCACGTCCACGTGGAGCCACCGCTGGGCTGGGGGTGCGCCGGGGTGAGCAGGTGGCGGAGAGGCCCAAACGCTCTGCCCCTCCTTCTCCGTCCTCGCTAGCGGCTCTGCGGGAGAGGTGTCCCTGCTTCAGGCAGGTGGCGATCGGGCACAGAGCTGCCGAGCCTTTCATGAATCACGCTGCTGTCCCCACACCCGCTAGAGGCTCAGTGCTCGGACGCCCCTCTGTAGCAAACACAGGCATTTTAAAGGAGGGCGTGCTATGTGCAGAGGGCGGAATGGAGCCTCGGCTCCTTTCCCATCAGAGGACGGAGCCATCTGATTGCTCCCACCATCCCGGGGCCAGCGCGAGAGCTGGTCCACTGGGCCACAGAGGGCCTTCGGCGCTCCAGGGCCTTGGAGGACGCCATAGGGTCAGCACACAGCAGCCTGTTTTACAAAGGATCCGAACGCGTCCTCTGAACCCACGCTGCTCTCCACGTGCCGCTATCACTCCCCGGGCCGCGTTTATGAAATCGCTGAAGGAATCGGCTCGTGCCTTTATGCCAGGCACCAACGCCGTTTGAGCGGGGCCCTGCCCACGTCTGGCAGTCGCCGGCCTGGGGCTGCTGAGAGGTGGCAGGCTGGGACCCCACCCGCTGTGCAGGAAAGGAGGGTCTCCCAGGACAAAAGCAGAGGCCCTTGACCTCCGTCACACACACAGGCTCCCTCCACGATCCTGGTGGCCCACGCCACCTTGGGGCAGGGCCCTGGGGCTCCGGCAGGCTCAGCGGCTCTCCCGTCGGTGCTGAGCCCCCACATGCACTTCCGCGAAGACCCAGGGCCCGGCCAGGGAGGCGGAAGCGGCTGGGAGCTGTCCGTGGTGGCGACGCGCGGGGCACGCAGAGCCGCCCGCTGCCGCCCCGGCGCGCCCCGCTCTGGCTCCAGACCGCGGGAACCGGAGAGGCGCGCTGCGGGCGCAGCACCTCCGGCGTGGGGCGCAGCCAGGCGCGGGCCGCACATCAAAACTTACTTTAAAAAGGCAGCGTTGGCGCTCTCACCTGTGGGCAGCGCCGGCGCGCGGAGCAGGACTCGGGCCTCAAACAGGCTGCTGGCGGCCGCCTTGGGGCTCGTCCCTGGGAGCTGCGGCCGTGTCTGGAGCGCTGAGGGCGAGCTTGCGTGTCCCGCGGGCCGTTCCAGAACGTCTCTGGCCCCTGTTCCCGGAGCGGCCAGCTGGCCACATCGCTGGCTGGTGCCCCGCAGGTCTCGGCCTTTCCTTCCAGCCTCACAGACGCGTCTTGGAGCCCAGCCCCCTTGCCAGGGGCCACCAACCCTCTCCCAACGACGCCAGGCTGGGACTCCCCGTCTAAACACCAGGGGGACCCCCAATGAGTAACATTCCACGGTTCCCTGTCGGGAGCCTGCGCACCTCTACGAGCCTTGCACAGTCGGGGGTGGGCAAGCGGCGCGGAGCGGGGAGGACAGGGAGACGTGCCAGGGCGCTGAGCACAGCCTGCTGGCAGGCGCGGCCCACTAGTGCCAGCGAGAGCGGGGCTTCACCGCCTGCCCCTGGGGCAGCGCCTGCTCCACGGCCCCTGGCTCAGCCCCGCCACGGGTTGGGGGTCCAGGGAAGGCGCATCGCTCCCCGCCGCGTGCGCTCCCAGACACCCGCGCCCCTGGCACGTGCCGCCTGCAAACTGCCTCACCTCGGAGAAATCCCACAGAGAACCGGGACGGGGGCGTGTGCTCATCAACAGACGCGTGTGCGGACAGACGGACAAAGGCGGGCGCCCGCAGAGCGGACGAACAGAGCGCCGACGGGGACCGTTCTCCCGTGACCGGCGGAGGCGCCGGACGCTGTGCTCGCTGCCCCCGCGGTTCGAGCCTCAGCGCCGCCCTGGCCCCGGGCTCGGCCCTCTTACCTCCGGGTCCGCAGAGGAGACCACACCACGCTCGAGGCCAGGAGCGCGGGCCTGGGCGCCGACGGACAGGCGCCGCGAGCTCCGGGGCCGCGGGCACGCGTCTGGGCAGGAGGTCTGGGGGCTCGGGGCTCCGTCCCGCTGGCCACGCTCGCCGCCCGGCTCGGCGTGCCCTCCGCTCGCGCTCCGCGGCGCCCGCCAGGCGGCGGCTTTATAGGCAGCTGGGCCGGCGGGTGGGCGGGCGGCTGGCTCCTCCCCGCCTGACGCCGCCGACCCGCCCCCGGCCGAGTCCGGCTCCCGCGGGGGCGGGGCTGCGCGGACGGACCCCGGCGCTCTGGCGGCCGCGCCCCGAGGTGCCGACGAGCGCG
Source organism: Solenodon paradoxus (assembly GCA_004363575.1). Taxonomy (NCBI): domain Eukaryota; kingdom Metazoa; phylum Chordata; class Mammalia; order Eulipotyphla; family Solenodontidae; genus Solenodon; species Solenodon paradoxus. The sequence continues at coordinate 30,468 of RJWH01004368.1, forward strand.
GAGCGCCCCGCAGGCCTCAGGCCGCAGGGAAACCCCTGTCCCGGGACTTCGGGTCCCCCAAGTCTCGGAATCTGGTTTAACTTAGAAAGAGGCCGGGCACAGGGACTGGGCAGCTCCTCCCGCGGGAGGGGCAGGCGGGCTCTCGGGGACTTTCCTTTGAACCGGATTCAGACGCGCCTTTAGAGCTCCCGAGGCATCAGTTTCGCCCTGTGCTGCATCCTCCCTGGGCTGGGCGGAGGGTCAACGGCGTGCAGTGGCCTGGGGCAGCACACGGAGGCCATCTCTAAGTCAGGCTCGTTTGCACACCTGTGGCAGGCTCACCTTTAGTCCCACAGATCGGGAGGCGGGAGGCCTGGCTGCTGCCTGGGTCCCTGCCCAGGACGCTGAACCACCGACTCAGCCCACGGGGGTCCCGAGGCCCCTGGAGTTTCGCCTCTGCACTTCCTTGCTGTGGCCGGATCGGCTCCCTGCCCTCTGCGTCTGCCTGCCTATCTGTCATGAAACAGGTCCGCCCCTCGTGCTTTTGTGGAGTCAGGCCGGGTGTGGGTCTCTCACCCACCCCTCACATCAGTTCTGCTGTCTGCTCTGTGCCCCCTGCCCAGGCCCCCTTTCTCCGTCAGCACAGACGCTCAGCTTCCCCAAAGGGTGGTGGGTCCTGGTGTCCCAGCTCCTGCACAAGTAGGAAAGAATCAGGACTTGTGGCCCAAGGAGGGGTCTTGGGTGGTTGCATCTTCTGTCCTGGGAAAAGGCCGGAAGGGGTCCTCCCTGCCTCACTTGGAGAGGTGCCTGGCACGTCTCCCGGCCAGACCCACGGTCCAGACCTTCATCACATTCCAGCTGGAAAGCGGTGCCCCCGCAGAAGCCCTTGCTGACAAACTGCAAACGGCCATGACCAGACCCCCGGAACAGGCGTCCACGCGGGTCCACCCAGCTCTCCTCTGACGGTCTCACTCATCCATCCCTGGGCTCGAGCCCTAAAAGTGCTGATACGGGAGCCGGTCAGCAGAGCCCGTTTCTGGCTCCTGTTCAAATCCCCAGCGGACTCTCCTGAGAAAGGGTCGCGCTCCCAGAGGCTGTCCACCCAGAAAGCCTGCCCTTCTCATGGACCACAGCCTCAGCAGAAGGGCTGCCTGCCCGCAGCCGCTCCGCAGCTGGGGCCATGCCTGTCCCGAGCCTGCCTGCGCGGCCTGTGCTGTGCTGTGCGTGCCCCTGTGGCTCCATCCTTCAGGCTTCAGACCCCCTCTCCCAGGGAAACCGGAGGACGTGGCAGCAGGGAGGTGGGGAGAGGGGTGCATCTGAGGAAGGAGGGAGTGCGGGGTGGGCTTCCAGGCTGCCCCGACCCCAGGCCACCCAGATGCCCCATCCAACCCCAGAAAGAGGCAGCCAGCAGCCGGCATGTCCGCATCCCGCCGACAGGGGTCACCCTTGGACGCCCGCCCCGCTGGCCCGGGAAAAGGGAACTTCCAGGTCTCTACCGGGCGGACTTCCAAACCGCCTGCCGCCCACCCAGTTTTGACAGATGCAGATGAGGCTGCTCAGCTGAGACAGGTCCTCAGCCTTTCTGGAGAGCGAGGTCTGCGCTGGACTCGGACGGGAAGTCGGGGAACACTGGCCAGCGAGGCGGAGTTCTAAAAGCGGATTTCGACATCTTCCTCCTCAAACCCGTCACCAAGATAGGGCAGGGATTTGTCTTTCCTGTGACTTTTGTATCTATAATACATGTCAGTGTGTGCATGAGGTTTTCATAACATGGTTTTGTTTTGTTTTTTCCTAATGGCAAAAGCATGTTTCTTGCCAAAAAGTGACAAAAATGTTGAAAATGCAGAAAGCGGACAGAGGAATCACAGAATTTCAAGGGTAGTGTAGGGACATTACAAAAAGCTTGGGAAATGCAAGCAAGCACACGAGAAAAGAATCAGGGCTGCTTAAAGATGGTTCCTGCTGGTGTCGGTGTCCAGCCAGGTGTCCTCCCTCCCTGGCACCTGCAGGAACACAGGTACGCCCCTGATGGTGACGCCTCCAGACACAGTTCACTTCCAGCTCCGCGTGCCCCCACCCGAACCTCACGCTCTAGGGAGCCAGCGTCCCCAGTGCAGCCTTTTCCTACAGAAGTGCATGTCCAGCTCAGTCCTGATGGACGAGGTATTTACATCCCGAATGGACACACGAGGCCTTTTTAATCCAAGCGTTTCGGCACGGAGATCGAGAAAAGAAACTCACATGGTTCACCAACATTTGAGAAGAGGCTCAACTTTGCCCATAAAAGCCTGTTAAGTGGGCCGGCACCCAGAGGTGGGGGCTGCCCCCTGCTGGGGTCCAGACCCGGGTGCTGTGGCCAGGAGCGTCCATGCCGTTTGCCAGGACCTGTGAAAGGACACACCGTGTGACTCAGAGACTCCGCACCCGGGAATCTGCCGGATGGCGGACTGCGCAGCGCGTGAGCTGACCTGTCCAGGCGTATGCGTGGCAGCAAGGCCCAGGCAGTGGCCTGGTGGTGAGTCCCAGGCTACTGGACGGCACAGTCACACCTGGGGACACTCTGCGGCCATATTTTAAAAGATAAGGACACATTCTATGGACTGAAATGAAGGCATGTATCCCTGCCCAGAGGAGGAAGGGAAATGAGTCGCCTGCCTGTCCCTGGAGAGACTCGGAGGCGCCATCGCTCGCCGTCCTGTCTCGGCTGCCGGGAGGGGCTCGAGAAGGCGGGCTTTTCCTGGTGCACGCCTTGGGCTTTTTATTTCTGAACCGAGTGGATTTACTAATGAGGAAGAAATGAAATCACCTCAAATGACAAGAATCATGCCTTTGTTTTACCTAATACCAGACATAGGGTTTCCCCAAGTCTGTCTCCTTACTCCATCCTTCAAAGCGGTGCCCCACTTTCCGTCCCAGCCATGTCCATCTGGGTCCTAAAACGACGTCGTTTACGTCATCCACCCCCGTCAGTGAGCGTTCTGAAGGAGGCTGACTTTAAACAGCATCATTGCTCTGGGATAAGTTTGATTTTGCAGCCACGTAAATCCAAGATAGGCCCACTCCGCCCGCCCGCACAGCATCTCTGGCTCTGGGTCTCTTCCTCTCATGGCACTTTCTTTTCACCCCGTAGCCACTAAGGTAGGAACAGACGATGTTTCGTGGGAGTTCTAGCGTCCATGGCTCCTGTCGCCAGCACGGCTGGGCATCCGCCGTGAACTCAGTTCTTCCTGCGGAGAACTCGCCGCGGGGAGCACAGGCCGTTGGCCCACCCGCGGGCCCGTCGGAGCATGGCGGGCAGGGCGCTCCCAGCCTGGGCAGCCCGCGGCCTGCACCTCAGGCCTCGCCCTCGCTCCAACGCAGAGATACAGGTGGTCAGCACAGACCAGAGCAGGAGGTCCACCCCGGCCCCCCTCGGTGGCCGGCCGGGAGAGCCCTGTGGCCTTCACTCAGCCGCGGGACAGAGCGGGGCTGGGAGGGCGTGGGACGCCGGGCGCCGATGGGAGCGGTGCGCTCGGGGTAACGCGTGCTCTTCCAAAGCCTGAAAGCAGAGCAACCGGACGCCCACCCGTCTCTCGTCTCCACACACCAGGGGGCTGCCGGTGCACGTGGATGTGGGGTGTGTCCCCTCTAAGCGTCCGAACCCCCAGAGGTGATCCTGGCAGGAAGCAGGAACCGCTCCGATGCCCGCTGACGCCCCACAGTTCTAGAAACCGGAGGGATTGCCTGGCACCTCCTGGAACTCGCATGCTTCACAGCCGTCCTTGTGATGTCTCCCCGTCGGGGACCAGTGCCTGCGGGTGTCTGTGTTCAAACTGCCCAGCCAGCCTGTCCCCCAGTGCCTCTCGGCAGCGAGGGACGACAGGTGCTGCCGACCACCGCTGACGTGCACTCCCTGCCACGTGACTGTCCCTCTGGGCCCCGTCCCTCCCTGCCACTCGGATGCCACCCACCACCCTTGCATCCGGAGTACCGTCTAGCCTGCAGGTGTCGGGGTGAAGCCGTGGCCCCAACCAGCTTTCTGTGGGGTGCTCGGGCCCACACTGAGCGCGGTGGACTTCCGGTCATCATCTGCGGCCGAGGAAACACTTGACAGCGGGGCGTGTGCTGCGGAGTCCAGGGCTGTGAGCACCACCCTCCACGCAGACACGACGACGCATCACTCGCCGCACGGACCGGGGACAGGGATCCAGCTGCTCACCGCTCCCCGTCGGCATCTGGGGCGCGGCCGGCGCTGGAAACCCGAGCCAGGCGTCCCCACGGAGCCGGGTTCCAGACAGTCTGTCTGTGGCAGAGCTGACGTGTCACCCGAGCCGGCGGGTCCCAGGAGCCGTGGGGCCACCGGGGGTGTGACTGCGAAGAAGCCAGCGAGGTCACAAAACAAGGGATGATGGGGGAGATCAGGGGGCCCCGAGGCGGGACCCTCGCGTGTGCAGGGGAGGTGATTCTGTGCCCCCCACAGGGCTCCAGGTGCGCGCTTGCGTCCACACCGTCGCCGCGGAGGGGCTGGCTTTGCGCCCACCTCTGTTGCAGGACGGTCAAAGCCCCTTGGTTTGGGAAAGGAGTTGAAAGACGCTGCCAGTAAGGACAAACCGCCCACTGAGTCCCGAAGACCTGAGCTGGCTACCAGCAGCCTTTTTAAAGGAAAGCTGCAGCGGGAGTGGAGGCGAGCGGGGGCGGGGGGGAGAGAGAAGCGCTTATTTCATTCACTTCTTCCCCTCGGCCGTCCCCTCACGCCCGGGGGTCACTGGAAGCACGGGCATGATGCAGGCAGAGGCGGCGGACTCCTGCGGCTCCGCCAGGGCCTGCCAGCGGTCTTACCGTCGTCCCCGGGGCACTGTTGATGCCTGGTCGACGAGAGGACGCGTCCCCTGGGGGGAGCAGGGGGAGCAGCCCGAAGAGCAAAAGAGCAGAGGGCCAGGTATGGTCTTGGTCCCTGGGCGGGTGCTTTCCACCCAAGAGCCGGCCTGGGCCATTCCAGGTGTCCTGGGCCCCGGGGGCGGTGTCCCCTGCGAGCAGCACTGACGACCCTCACGGTCCCTGGAGGTGCGCTCTCGGCCCGACATTCTGCACAGGACACCCCACCCTGCAGAGGCAAGCTCCCAGAGCCGGAGGCCAGCGTCCAGGCGTCCACTGCTCAGCTGGTCCGAGGGCCTGACGCCAGAACGCGCGTGCCCTGAGCCCCGAGTGTGCTGTCCCCTCCCCTCCCCACAGCGCGGTCGGCACTTCTCGCCACGAGCGGGGACTTCTTCCGACTGTGAGCCTCGCACCGAACCAGAGCGGCCCTGAGACCTCGAGGTCGTGATGCCCGGGGGGTCTTCAGACACCCAGAGACAAGGCTGTGTCCTCACTTGCCGTTTCCTAGGACGGAGAATGAAGGAAAAAACCGTCAGAGCCGGAGAGTTCTGATCCATGCACCTTTATTCCACGACCAGCTGCGGCGAGGCCCGCAGACACTTAAGGCTTTTCAATTTGAAAAAGAAAGTAAGTCAAACCAAAGACCCCAACCAAACCCCGCCGAGACAAGCGGTGTGGCCTCTCCAGTGTCGTGCGCTTCTGGGGCGTCCTCGGCACGGTTCCAGTGTTCAAACCCGAGAACTAGACTGAGACCGTCAGTTCCGTGAACTCTAATCACATAAACTCTTAAAGCATCAACTTGCCATTTTTTTCTGTCTTGGAAATGTTATAAAAATTTTTAATAGCAAAACATAGGAATAAAAACGTATTAACAAAATGTGTTCAATCATTTACATCAGGAACAAGGACGCCGCAGCTCATGGTCGCCTGACAAAGAAAACCGGCCCCGGGGCCCCGTCTGGTGACCCGGCACGGAGCTCAGGCGTCCCTGAAAGCGAAGGAGGGCGGCGCGGAGGAGAGGCCGCCGGGCTCTCGGGGAGACCCACGGACAGTGAAAATAGTGAAACTCTATTGGCCGGTAATAAAATGTACACTTAAAAAAACCCGAGTTTCCTTTGAAGAATATTCCAGTTAGAAGGTCCGGCTGAGGCGGCTTTTGCGAGAGTCCAGTAAATACTCTTCCATCGATGTGTTGGGGGAAAGATGGGTCTGCTAACCAAAATGAACAAGGGGTTTCATCACAATAGTTTCCGGTCACACCGTCACCGCTTCAGCAGGAGCCCCCGGCGGGGTGCAGGGGCCCCGCCTCAGGCCCCGGGCCGGGAGCCGCAGGGCCGCCGGTCACGTGTGGGGGACGCGGGACAGCCCGCGGAGGGAGACGCCCCGCTCAGCACCAGCACCCGGGCACCCCGCGCTGTGACCGTTCGGCAGGGGCTGTTTGCAGCGATGGGGCGGCTGGCGGGCCCTCAGGAGTTGGGGAGCTCGTAGGAAATGAACTGCTTCAGTCTCTCCAGGTACTGAGCGTACAGCTCGATGTCGTTGTGCCCAGCGCCCTCCACCCAGAGGGGCTCCACGGCCCGGGGACAGCGCTCGTACATGGCCAGGCCGTGGGAGAAGTCGATGACCTCGTCCTCCGTGCCGTGGATGACCAGCACCGGGGAGGTGACCTTTGAGATCTTGTCGATGCTGCAAAACAGAGATGGGTTAGTGTTTCCGGGCTGCTCCTGTGTCATCCCGCAGGGGACCCGGCCCGGGGAGGGGCTGGAAGGACACCCTTGGCGCCCGTCGTGCACTTCACACTCTGGAATGATGCGGGGTTCACAGGAACGGTGCAGAGAGGCCAGGCGCCTGCCTGCCACACCCACCCAGGAGGTCAGCAGCCTCGGAGGGGCCGCGGGGCGCAGTCAGTGCAGAGGGACACGGCACCGGCAGCAGCGGGGGGGGCGGGTACATCGGCACCGCCAAAGCCCCAAGCAAGGCCAGGCCCCTCGGCCACCTCCGACACCAGCGTCTTCCCCAGACTCGATTTCAACGTGACTCCCCATCTCACGACACCCTTCACTTCCCGGGGCGAGCGGGACGAGCGGGGACGCAGGGCCAGCCTGCCCCTCCGGGGTCCCAGCCAACCCCGGCGCCTTTCCTGTCTGTCTGGATGTTCCAAGGTGCCGTGGAAACCTTTGAAAGAGAACACGACTATGTGCCAGGAGCCGTGGACACAGTGTCTCCGGACTCCAGTAGAGCCGGCTCACGGTCACCGCCAGGCCGACAGCCCGCCGTGGGGCACGGCCCAGGCAGGGCCTGTCTGTACACTCCCCACCCGGTCACACGAACTGCTTGGCTGGCCCAGCCTGCTTTCCGGTCTGCGAACTGGCTGCGGAGGTCGGCTTCTTAAGGCCGGGGTGGACTGAGGGAGGCGTGCCAGGTTCACCCGGCGCCCAGGAGGGACCCAGCACCTTCTCACTAGTCACCAGTCTGCGGTGTGGCCCGGTCAACTGGTGCGTCGGGGCGCGTGCTGATGTCACAGTCGGGAAACCTGCTCACCTTGCCGGCAGGGCGGCGCCACCAGCACGGGCCAGCCCTGCTCCAGACCCCGTGCCCGGTTCTGGCACGCCCGCCAGCCGCCTCAGCCAGGGAAGAAGCCCCCAGGCCCTTTCCCCGAGGTTGAGTGTCCTCGGCTCCTGTTTCGAACCTAACTGTGAAGCGGGACAGATGGGTGACAGGAGGGACACAGGAGGCTCTCCGTCCCCAATTAGGAGTCAGTCCAAACCCTGAGGCTGTGCATCATTTCTGCGGAGGTTTTCCCACAAAATAGGAGCTCAGGCAGTTCCCCCACACGGAGGGACACGTTTAGGGGCAGTTTTATTAAAAATATCCTCCTCCCCTCAGATTTAAAATAATGACAAGGGCCCGCAGTGCGCACAGCCCATGCTCCTTGGGCGGGAGCCGGGAGAGCGCGGGGCATACAGGGCGGTTTGCGGTCTGTGGGTCTGCAGGGGGCGTGGCCTGCAGGGGAGCGATCTGTGGGGGCGTGGTCTGTGGCGGGCGTGGCCCATAGGGGCGTGCCCTGCAGGGGCGTGGGCTGTAGGGGAGTGGTCTGTGGGGTGTGACCTGCAGGGTGTGGCCGGTGGTGGGCGTGGTCTGCAGGGGCGTGGCCTGTAGGTTCAGCCTGGACACCGGGTTAGCTGTCCCTGGCCCTGCGGGAGAAACTCTAAGGGATTTCACAGCTGTGCTCACAAGCGGCTTTGCAGTGCTGCCCTTGGGAAACACTGCATTCAGTTTGGGCCACTCGGATGAGCCAGCGAATCCAGAACGGGTTCCCCTCTATTCTGGGCTCCGCCGGCCGGGGGTGGGGCGGGGAGGGGTGTTGCGTCAGGCCCAAGGTCAACGTGAGCCTGGCCGTGGGCAGGTGCGCACTCACCTGGGGAAGGCATCGAAGCAGTACGTCTTCCTGGTGTCGGGAAAGGCCACGCGCAGACCCGACATCAGAGGCGAGTGGAGGATGACGGCGGCGCACTCGTAGCGCGAGGCCAGGTCCACGGTGGGGACCGTCCCGATGCTCTGGCCATACAGGATGATGTTCTCGGGACTCACGCCGTACCTGCGGGAGGAGGCCGTCACTCGCCGGGGCCGCAGCAAGGTCGTCCGCGGCCACCGTGCCCTGGGGCTGACCCGGACACAGGAGAGCCCACTGACCCGGACACCGCCTGCTGCCTCCGGTGACCAGACGCTCCCACACGCCTTGCAAAAGGCACTCACACCCTTTTTTTCTGCACATTTTCCAACAAACACGTGCACATTGACATTTATTTTAGCGTCTCTTCTCGCCTCTCCCCATTTTAGAGGTTTGGGCATCACGGACATACTTCTGCAGTCAAAACGAACGCAAGCTTGGCAAATTTTAACACTCAGGGCCCCTGGAGTGAGATGTTAGTGACGCAGCAAAGATGCTACCGTCTATCGAAGAGGCAATGGGTGACGCTGCCGCACGCACACCATGACCAGGGCGCCTGGCCTGTCACTGAAGCGCGCTCGCCATGCGGGCGGTTACGACCAGGATCTCGCCGACCGGCGGCCCGTTTGTCCCCATGATGCCACGTGCTGTCGCCAGCGAGGCAGAGTCCCAAGAGCGGCCGGCGGCTGGCCTGGTAAATCAGCTCGCCTGACGGGCACCTCCGCGGCAGAACCGCCTGAGGAAAGGAGACACCGCCCAGTCCGCATGGGTTCTTGGAGGTTCTCCCTCCTCTGCCTCCGCCCTTCGCCAGCCCCACATCTACACCGCTGCCGAGGACAGCAGTCACGGCTGGGACAGGTGCCGCTGGCTCATTTGTGTGATTACATTTAGAATCTGATCTAAGGATCAAGACTGAATACGAATCAGGTCAGCAGCAAGGAGACTGATGCGCGAGGTGTGTGTCAAACAATTACAGGAAGAAATTCACGTGGACACAGGCTGCTCAAACTTCAGCACAGGTTTAAAGCATTAAATGATTAACGAGAGACCTGATTCAGCAACGGTTCATGTGGAAAAACAAACCTGAGGTCGGGTCTCAGCGCTCACCCCACGCTTCAGGTGGACACACCCGCCGGGTTCGGCAGCTCTCGGGGGACGGCCGTTAGGTCAGAAACAGCCTCGCTCCCCAAGTGCCATCTTGCAGTGGCCTTCAGCCTTGCGGGCAGGCAGACGTGGCCCCCAGCAGGCCTGCAGGCCCTGGGACAGCACCACACATGATGTTTGAATCAGGAACCTGTTCGGAGCATCCGAGCTCTCATCTTCAGCAGCACGGGAAGCAGGCAGCTCCGCCCCAACCATGCGGAAGAGAAAGGGCCCGTGGGCAGGCCAGGGTCTGACCACCACTGCTGAGAGGACTTGGCTCTCATTGGTGAGTGGAGAGCGGAGAAAGGGAAGAGCTAGAATGAGTAAGAGCCCAAGTCTCGAACACAAAACACAGTGAGGCGACGACGAAAGTGCCTGGGGACCGACGGCTTCTGGCGGGCGGAGGGCGTGCTCAGTAAAAGGGTGGGCCTGAGAGTCGCTCTGGAGACTGGAAACTGAGTCAGTGAGGGGCACCTTTTTCGCGGGCACTGCATGAACGGAACCTCCACGGGCGCTCCGGTCATCGCTTCAGGCTGGCCGTCCTGGCCAGCAGGTCAGGCCCGGGAGGGACTGGCCCTGCGTCCCTCCGCATCCGCCTCGGAAGGGTTGTCTCGGACGCCGCTGAATGAGGAGACACCCAGAGGGCACCGGGTGGAAGGCTCCAGAAGCCTCTACATTAACCTGCAGAGCGACGGCTAATTAGGAGAGGGTCTCAGGTGACCCAGAGCATTCTCCGAGGCGCGGCAGAGCGCGGATGCGGCGGAGGACAGGCTACGCTCCTTGCGGGGCTGGGACGGCGGAGAACGGGGCTGAGAGTCGCTGAGAAGCAGCCGTGCTGCGGGGCGGGGGGGGGGGGGGGGGGCGGCAGAACCCACTGCAAGCGGGGACCGAGCGGCCATCAAAACACGGGTCACGGGCACAGGCATCCCCGGGCGGTGGGGACTGGCAGAGAGGTGGGGCCGAGGGGCGAGGGGCAAACCGTCGTCTCTCTGGCCGAAGGGAAAGGGTTCGGGATACTTATTCAAACAAACCCGAAGTCGAACGATTACCAGTGGGTCAAAACTGTCCAAGAACCTACGTTTATTAATAACCCAAAATTCCCCTCGATGCTACAATGTTTTTAAAGGATAAAGAAATTCTTGTATCGAGTCTGAGGTGCACTGAACACATCCTAGACTCATTTCATTCTCAAGCCGGACTGCTCCTTCCTTCTTCCTTCCTTCCCTCTGTGAAACGGGACAAGGGTGTAGGCTGCCGAATAAAATATCTGTAAAGGCTATTTTCAGAACAAAAAGCAAGGGTGGGGAGAGTATCAGCGCTTGGCCGACTGGAGGATCTGGCTGCGGGGAAGCTCCCGTCTCCTTGCTTCTTTCCGGCTCCCGGCCCCAGGCCCGCCCGGGTGAGACGGCTTCCCTGACACGGGCGGCTACCGCTTTACAGCCCAGGATGCGCACGTGGCTGGAGCGCACGCCCGTCACTGGGAACTGACCGTCCCCTGCGCTGGCTGGAACCCAAGACTCCTGCTCCTGAGCAGGGCGAGGGCGGTGGCCATCACTCCCACTGCCGGAGCCTCTCGTCTCTGCCCTAAAGAGACCCTCTCACGCCCACGAAATTGTGGGACCCCAAGTCCAGTAAGAGCCCTCGACCAGGGAGGGGCCGCAGGCCGGCAGACTCACCAGCCCCGCGGCCATGGGAACAGAGCATGTCCAGCTCCTGGGAGGGTCGATACCCTTAGCTCCCGGTGACGCCACCTCGAGGGCCTGACCTGGACGCCGGCACGAAAAGCCAGGCCTGGTGGGGGGATGCCGTCGTGTGGCCCCTCAGCGCCCGGCCCCTGCAGAGAGTGCGGGCACTCGGATAAAAGATTCGACTGCCGTCGTAAAAACTGCTCCAGCCCGACGCCGATGCGCAGGAATAAACACCGTTCCTGCTGTTTTAAAAGATCATGGCATCTCCTTCAAACCATCCTCAGACAAGAAACAGGACGAGACACAACTCAAGTGCATTAGAAAAATGAGCCAAATGTGGAAAGTCTACGTGGCTGGACAGTTTGGGCAGGACGGCTAATGTACGGACGGACGCACAGTCACCCGTCACCACCGTCACCCACCCGTACGTCCATCTACCACCTGGCTTTCTGTCTGTCCAGCTGCCACATCTCTCTCCACCCATCTGTTATTTATCTTCCCATCTCCCAGCACCACACACGGATGTAAAACAAACTGCCAAGACCCAGTGCCACGGCCTTGATGATGGTGACCTGTGGCGCGTCCGTGGCTGCCCTCGGGAAGCATGGCTGCGACGGGCTGGTGGCCGTGCCTGAGAGCGGACGCGATGAAGACGCTGCTGGGACTCAGGTGCCAAGATGTGCACTTTCCCACAAAAAGAGCTGCACGGAAGCGGTGACACGGAGTGGGGTGTGTTCGGAGTGCAGACTCCACAAGACGGTGGCAGCTGATAAGGGCGCTACTGCATTAACAAAATAACGTCTGCTCTGCGACCGGGCCTGGGACGGGCAGCCACAGCGGGAACGGACCCGATGCGGCGCTTCCCGACTCCGCGTCCCCGATTGTCAGCGACTGGAACACACGACACACTGAACTCAGACGCACACCTGCTGTGCAGTGAGCCATGTCCCACGAGCTGCCCGGAGCTTGCACGGCGCAGGCTTCCAGGAGAGCGGACTGTGCCTGGATGCGGAGACCTCGCCGGGGCTCCTGTACCTCGTGGAGGACCCAGGTCGGCGTCTGCAGGAGGCAGCTTTGCCCTCCAGCTGGAGGATCGGAGGTGGGCGGGGGGCCCTGGGGGTGTCACACCCCCGCACAGGACAGACCCCGAGGGAAGTGGGCCCGCCCCCCGAGGCCCCATCCCAGGGCTGAGGAGCATGAGCAGTGAACCCTTCCCAGGTCTCCAGACGAGGGGGCCTGCTGGGCACACTGAGCCAGGCCCACACGCGAGGACAGCCCTGAGCCGAGGAGCCGAGGGCACGAGACCTGAGAGGGGCGCACAGCAGACGCAGGGCCCTTACCCCCAATAGCAGGCAGCAGCAAAGACTGCTGGGACCTCCCGCTCCGTTGAGACGACCTTGCCTGGGCTGTGACACAGAGCCAGTCCGGCCGTCACTGTCCACGTGAGCAAAGGCGTTGCCCAAGCGTCCCCAGCGGGCCTGAGACGGCCACCATGCCCCTGCGCTGCAGGCTGGGCCGCCCCACCCACGCCCCGTGGACACACAGGTGGGAGAGCCGCTCCTCTGGCTCTCAGGCCACCGGGCGCCGGATGTCGGGCACGGCCGTCCTGCTCACTGCCCTGGTTCAAGGCTCTTCACGTCCGTGTGGGCCAAGGCACTGGGACTCAGGGAGAGCGACTTCCTGCACCCAGAGGTGCCCGCAGGGACCCCAGTATCCTCCCCAGCACCCCTAGGACCTCCTGCGCACAGCCCGGCCCCAGAGGCAGCCACGTCCATCTCCGTGGGTGCAGGGACGGGCCCAGCTCCACGGTGGGTGAGGAAGTGAGAACGTGGGAGAAGGAAGGTGTCAGCGCGGACGTGACGGTCCAGCAGAGAGGCCAGCCTCACTGGCACGACACGGCCGAGTCCTTCAACGGCCCACACAGCCTGTCCCCGCAGCCCGCTGAAGAGTGTAACGTTCTCTAGCGTTGTCTCCTCACCTCCTGCCCTGACTGGCCGATCGTTAGGTGCAGGCTGGTTTCCGGTGCTTCCAGCTGGCGTCCCGGACCCTGGCTGCACCCCCATATAACGCACATGCATGCAGACACACATACGCGCACGTGTGTACATGTAAACACACGAGGAGACACACACACATGCACGTGTTGACCGCCTCACCCCGTGCTGCCAACCCACCCGGAAGCGCGCCTGCCGCAGACGGACGGCCCCGGCATCTGAGCTGCCGTCCCTGGAAGCGGAGCCCTTGAAGGCACCTCCGACGCTGGGCAGTGGGTGTCGCCTCTGCAACCGCGATGTGGGGCCTGGATGCGGTGCCCCGTGCAGATGCCAGGCGCCGGGGGAACTGGAACTGCTGCCCCCGGCTCCAGACAGTGTCCGTCGAACTTTGCAAATTAAACTCCTGAAACCTGATGGGACCTGTTTTGAATGCGACCCTACAACAGCGGACACGCTGATGACGCCCAGAGAGCGACACCTCCGTGCACCGGGGGGTCTGGACACGCCTGTGTCCACGCTCCGGGAGCAGGTCCGCCACCCGAAGACCAGGCTTGGGGCCTCTGCGGGCTCATCCCGCGAACGGATGCCACACGCCTCCTTCAGCAGCTCGGGCGCGTCCCGCCAACCTGCTGTCACAAAGGGCTTCCAGTTGTGCCCAAGCCCCCACACGCCCGGCGGACACACATGCTGGGGGAGGGAGAAGACAGGGTGACGTCCGCTGCAGACAGGCAGCGGGCAGGTGACCTGGGGTGACCAGAGGCGGCCGTGGGCCGCCCGTCTGACGGGACGGTCTTCCCTCTGGACCGGACCTGCCTGCCCCGCGAGGGGAGGCCAGACACCCCGCCCACTTCTGTCCCAACAGGCCTGCTCCACAGGCTCTTCTGACGACACGCACCGGCCGCCCCGAGCGGCGGGCTCCCTCCCTTCCTGAGTCACCTCCGTGCTGTCTTCACGCCAGACAGCGTCCTCCGGGCCCGCCCCGGCACTTTGCACGCTCCTCCGAGGGCAGACACTGAGCTGGGTCACAGTGCCCCGTCCGGAGGGCGTGTGGGGCACAGGACAGCCATGCACACTCATCCCTTACCGCCCTGCAGCACTGAAAGGCATCGCCCGGGACCCGCGCGGGAGAGTGGGGCCTGTCTGCGTCCCCGGAGCAGTGCAAACATGTCCAAGGGGCGGAGGGCCCAGTGGTGGAAGGAAGGGACAGGCTGTTGACTCTTCTGCGTCTGGGAGTCTTCCGCCCCAGCCCTGCATGGCTCCCGACTGCAACCACGCTTATCTGTCCGCGTCACCAAGGTCGCTCCACCCAGCCCGGCAACAAGCAGCTTCTCGATGGCACAGCTGACCTTGCGCCCCGACCCGGCCAGGGCATGTTGGCTTTACGCTCATTCACTTGGGCCTGTCCGGACCGGCCAGCGCACACATGGCCCCCACCCCGCAGGGCCTGCCTCCCCGGCGACTGGCCTCCTGTTCGGGCACAGCTCTGGCAGGGGACCTGCCAGGGGACTCCCCACGAGTCCTGAGTCCACTCGCCCCTCAGCCACTGTTCAGACACGTGACGTGTCTGGTGACATGAGGTGTAACCCACCGGCCACTCGCCTTCCGCCAGCATCCCCACCAGCAGGGTCTTGGGGTCCGTGTCCCCCAGGGCTGAGCCAGCTCCGTGGTGATGCGCCGCTGGCCCCGTGAGGTGCGATGGGTGGGGAGGTACCCTCGCCGAAGCCCTGACCTCTGCTGAGCCAGCGATGCTGAGGAAGCTGTGGGCCTGGGACCAGACAGGCCTCCCTGCCCCCACTGGCCTCTCGAGTGCTTCAAAGTCACCATCCCGAACAGCGGCAGCCACGTCCCTGCCTTCAGACTGACTTCCTCCTACCTGTCAGCGCCTGCAGCTCCCGTCCCCAGGGGTCTCCACACAGTGATGCGGGGTGGCCCCAGCCTCCTGCAGGCACAGACCGACGACCGCGGGGGGCACGGGGGGAATAAAGCAACACGCGGTTACCTGTGGGCAGACCTCCCACAGAGCAGGTGCGGGCTGACGAGCCGACGCATACCTGGTGTCTGCAGCCGCACCGGACGCCTGGTTCTGGTAAAACCTCCCGACTCTGCAGGACCAGCCTGTGGAAGACCGTTCTCCCTGCTGTTCGCGGGTGACCACGTTCAACACACCAAGAAAAGTGTGAGCAGAGCCAGCGTGGGACATGGGGAAGGCCGGGTCCCTGCCCTCACAGCACCTCGTGTGCAGGGACAGTTAACACCAGGACACGGCCACAGGCAGATGTGCAGCTGGGGGCCGAGCGTCCGGCCCGGAACACAGGCAGCCGGAGTCAGCGCGGACCGTGAGGACACAGGGCGCCTCCGGAGAGGGCACGGACCCCCGTGCGCATGAGGGGAGGGGCGGGCCAGCGCGCCGGGGAAGGACCCAGGGACGGAGAGCGGACACAGACAAGACACTCTCCCATCAGGTCCAGCGCAGGGGGCTTAACCAGGTCCAAAGGGGGTGCATCCAAAGAAGACATGGGGGCCGGGTGGGAAGGGTCTTGGACACAGGTGCTGGCAATGTGTGGGGCGACCGCATGGGATGGGGAGACGGGACACGCCTCCCCGAGGCTGGAGCCGCAGAGACGGAGGGAGGGCGAGCAGGGTGGGACGCCTCTGTCACTGGAACTAGGAGACACAAACGCTTGTTGGCGTTTGGTAGCTCTGGCCAAGTGGGGCGAGGGGACTGTGGCAGAGCCCTGTGCTGAGACACCGGATGCCGGGCCAGGTGCTGGGGCACAGAACAGCATGCAGACAGCCGGGACGGGCGTGGTGACCTCATAGCGTTCTTCCCCTTTAACGAGACCCCAGGAGAGCGCCCGCCTGCCGCCCGCCAGCCGCCCACCCGCTGCCCGCCCGCCAGTGCAGCGAGCAGGCCGTGAGCAGGCCCCGGTGGCAGAAGGAGCACAGACCCGTGCGCTGCAGAAACAGACGGAGACACGAGGGTGCGCAGCCCGTCAGGCGCCCAGCGAGTTTCTCCCACGGGTGGTCGGAGGCGCGACAGGCCCGAATAGCACACGCCTGGCAACCCCGAGACTCCACTCGGCCCCCGACTCTGACCGTGTCCAGGTGTGTGACGCGCTCTGGAGGCGAGTGCTGCACAAGAGCCACAGATCTCAGGCCGCCTGTAGATGCACCGGGCCATCAGCTCGGCACCGTCCTGGGCACGTCCGCAAGGACACGGAGTGACACGCCCCTGGGACGCTGCCGCACGGGCGCGGTCACTCGGGCGCCTGCATTCTCAGGTCACGGATCGGCCAGCAGACACGCACCGAGGGACCGAAGGACGAAAGTGCCGACAGGAAACTCAGATCGTAATGTTTCATGTCACGAAGGCCTCGTACCGACCCTCATCGAACACCTTTACCAGCAGCACGTGCTCGTGACTGTGCGGCCAGACTCCTGAGCCCGTTCCCAGAACAGGTGGCTCCCAATGACCCGTGGGTCTGACTCGGCACGTGCCATGCGGTCCCACCTGCCTGACCAATCTCGCCACCTGTGATCCAAATGAAGTCCTTCAGGGGAACAGGCATCAGGATGCACCGAGGCCCCGGCACGTCCCTGTGGGACCAGCACTTCCCGGAAAGACAGCGGGTCGTGCACGAGCCCACGTGCGAGCGGGACGGCAGACCAGTCAGCACGCACCAGGCAAACACTCAGACAGAAACCAGGGTGGCGAGGCCGCCTGGGGCCCAGGGCTTGTTCGGGGGACCCTCTTCCTGCAGAAATCAGTCACAGCCACGATCAGGTATTCTGACCGTCAGCCAGGACCGTGTGGGGAGCCTCAGACCAAAACACGGGTCGGAACACAAGGCTGCGCACTAAGGGGACTTGCGCCGAAGTTGGGGATAAAACTCCAGTGTTCTGTGGGCCTGTGTCACCGAGCTGGCCCCAGTGCGTGCCTTGCACACAAACGGCCCTCCTTCAGCAAACACTCCCCAGTCCTCCTGTGAAGGCTCCTTCAAGGTCAGGAGAGGCTCCAAACCCTGTGGATTCCAACTCAGCCTGGGCTGCTCCCAGGCTGGCGGCAGGTGCCAGGCCCACAGCCACCAGTGGCTTCCGTCCCCCCTCCCCGTCCCGGGACTCTCCCCGCAGGAGGCAGGCCTCACCCAGGCCACCCTGCGCCCAGACAGGGCGAGGCAGTCTCCCCAGGATCCCAGGCAGTGTTTCCTGCTTGCCCGGCCAGGACTCACCAGCAAGGACACAGGTCTGGAGACCGGTGACTTCCCAAGGTCACCTGCCTGGAGACCTTTGGTCTGGGCCAGCTCACACAACTAAACCCGACAGACTTGTTCCGCCTGGTGCTGGGGCAGCCACGCGGCCGCTCCCAGCCACCCAGGCCGCAGAAGCCGGGCGGGCGGGTGCACGGTGGCCCCAGGCGCGCAAAGCAGGCGAAACACCCCGAGCCCGCGTCCCCAGGAGGGGGCGGCGGCCGGGTGGGGGATGGATCGGTAGTGGGCGGCGAGCGCCCGTCCGCCCGCCCCGGCCCCCGCCCCCGGCCCGGCCCGTCCGGCGCTCACCGGGTGCGCAGCGCCTGCCAGGCGGCGTCGATGTCTGCGTACAGGTTCTTCTCGGAGGGGCGGCCCGAGCTGGCGCCGTAGCCGGAATAGTCGTAGGAGAAGATGTTGCAGTTGATGCGCGAGCCCAGGCCGATGTAGAAGCTGCTCATCTGGCCCAGGTCCACCGCGTTGCCGTGGGAGAAGAGCAGCGTGTAGCGGCCGGCGGGCGCGCAGCGCACGAACATGCAGCCCAGCCGGGTGTCGCGGGCCGTGCGCGAGAAGAAGACCTCGACGGCGTCCAGCTCGCGCTGCGAGTACTGCCAGTCGGCGCGCTCGCTCAGGTGCAGGCTGCACGCGCCGTCCTCGGCCGGGGCCGCGGCGCCGGGCCCGCGCGGCTCGGGCGCCAGCACCGTGTAGGTGGGCTCGGGCGGCAGGAAGGCCAGCTTGGCGGCGATGCGGCTCGGGCAGGGCGGGCAGCAGAAGAGCCAGCACAGCTCGCCCAGCGAGAAGCCATTCATCCTGGGGCCGGGCTCGGGCATCGGGGCGGCCTCAGCCCGCCGGCCGGCCGGGCAGGCTGCGCGGCGGGCGGGCGCGGGCGGGCGCGGGCGGGCGCGGGCGGGCGGGAGGCGGAGCCGCGGGCGGGCGGGCGGGTCGGCGGCCCCGGCGCGGGAGGCGCGGCGGCCGGGCGCGCGCGGCACACAAAGCGCAGGAGCGCGCCCCGCCCGCCCGCCGGCGCCCGCACTTCCGGGCGAGCGCGCCCCGCCTCCCGCCCGCGGCCGCCGTGGGCGGCGCCCCTGCTCGCGGGGCTCGGGGCGCGGCGCGGGGCGGGCGGAGGCCCGGGCGCCTGCACGCGCTGGGGACACCCGGCGGAACGCAGGCGCGGCCGTCTGACGCGCTTCCCCGCTCCCTCCAGGCCGCGGCGTCCGCTCGCCGCCGCGGACAGTGGGCGCGCCCGGGCCTTGGCCCTGGGGGCCGTCCGAGCGCCCGCGCGCGGTGGGAGGACCTCCCCCTTCAGGTCGGCCTGGGTCTGCAGTCACCTGGCGGCCGGCGCCGGCTGTCCCGGTGGCCAACTTCCGGGCAGGGCCTGCTCTCGCTGCCGGACTCACGGGCAGGGGCTTTCCAGTCACAGCGTGGCCAGCCGCCCGGCCTTCGTTCAGGGTCGCAGGATCTCAGCCATGGACATCTTGGTCCATCAGCCGCTGCGGCCGCCCGTGAGCCGCGCCTTCAGATGAGCTGGGTTTCGCAGACCGGCTTCCCGCCCTGCTGTGCCGCCGAGCCGTCTGCGGGCCAGGCCCCTTCCCGCCCACAGCTGCAGGCGCCCCCAGGCCCACCTGCACCGGCCTGCGCTCGTGCTCACGCGTCCCGCAGAATTTTAACTGCCCCCCAGCGCTTACCCGGTACCTCTGAGCAGCCTCCTCTAAGCGACTCTGCCCTACTGGTTTCCATAACCATGACGGGGCTTCTCCTCTTTGAGAAAATACTGCATGAAACACAAAAAAGAAAAATAGGAAGGAAGGGTGAAATAATAACCAGCCCCACCTGCCACGTGGTCCCACCTACCCCTGCCCCACTGGCGACCTCAGCTCCCTGGAAGGTCCAGCGGCCACCTTATGTCATTCCTTCCACCATCTGTGCCGCTTCCCACGGTCCAGAGACCGGTGGAAGCGCCCATCTGCGTCTTTCCCCTTCTGTTTCACGCCTCAGCGGACCCCAGTCCCACCATGGTGTCTCCAATGGCAAGGCGTCACATTTTTGTGCTGTGACCAAAGAGTACTTCATCATCGTGTCTGCAGCTCTTCCCCACCCCGTCCTCCAGCCAGCAATGGGCACAGCTGGAGTCTGAGTTGTCAGTAAACCTGCAGAAAACACAGGGGTGTAGGTATCTTTCCAAGTTAGTATCTATGTCTTCAGATAGATGCCTAGCAGCAGGGTTGCTGGGTCACACAGAAGCTGTTGGTACCATTTCCAAAGTGGCGGCACCAGCCTGCACCCCCAGATTCTACCCCACTGCCTGCACCCCCAGGCTGCACCCCTGCCTGTACCCCCTGACCCTGCACCCCACATCCTGCACCCCCAGGCTGCACCCCCTGCCCGCACAAGGGCACCCACCTGGTTCTTGTTTCCACACGTGTGAGGGGAGCCTCACTGGGTTTGACTTGCGTCTCTGAGGGTGAGTGACGAGGAGCACCTTCCTGGGCCTGTGGCCCCGTGCGCCCTCGTGCAGAGCCGTCTGCGGACTGTCCGCCCAGGTTTGCTCAGGTGTCTCCTTGTGGTCGGATGTTTGGAGCTGTTGGGAGCGTCGCGAAGGGGCCCAGGTCAGCAACCCTGAGCAGACGAACTCGCTGACGTTGATATAAAGTCAGTCTCCTGGAGAAGTTTCACCTGAAACCAAACGCTTATCGTCGCAGGACGGGGCTTCCTGGCTTGAGAAGCGCCCGCGCTGGCTGCACGCCTGTGCGCAGCGGGGCCACCCGGCTGCTGGTATTCAGCTTCTCCACGTGGGGTGGGCTCCTGGGCCCCTCTGCTCCTAGAACTCTACAGACGAATCAGAAGCCCTTAAAAAAGAAAATAAACCCATAAACCCATAAACCGAAGCCGGGAGGCAGGCTGGAAGCCCAGCCACTGTGGCGGGTGGGTTACTCCTGACGAATTCAGAATCAGAGGGGACCCCAAAGTAAAAGCCCGGGACCAGACAACTTTCCTGGTGCATTTTTCCAGACTTTCAGAGAAGAGCTCTTCTCAAATTCTTCCCAGACGCCGAAGGAAGAATAGGGAACACTTCCAAACCCTTTCTCTGCGGCCCACACACTGACACCCAATTCTGACAGAGACCTCACCAAGAAAGAAAATTACAGACCAACACGTAGATGCAAAAACTCTCGACAAAGTGTCTGCACACCAGGTCCAACCATGCATCCCAAGGACCACCCCCATGGCCCCCTGGGACTAACCCCGGATGCAAGGCAGGTTCGATAGGCACAGATCTGTTACCGCCATACCCCAGGTCAACCAGAGCAAGGGGAAGACCTGGGATCCCACCGACAGATGCAGAGAAAGCCTCTGACAAGCTCAGCACCATTTCTGATAAATCCTTGCATAAAATGGGCACACCTGAGAATCAGACCTTTGGGACCTGGGAGGGAAGCCTGTCCAATCCTCTCCTTCTCCAGCCTTTCTCCAGCCGCCCTGCGCTCTGGGCCATTGAGAGGAGCCTCCAAGAGCATAGGTCACAGAGGCGCGCCCCAAAGGGTCTCAAGGTGTCTGCCATGCAGATGACGGAAAAGTCAGTCATCCTGTCCCCACAGCCTGGCGAGAGCTGACAGTGTCGGGAAAATTAAGAAGCAAAGCTTTGTTTGCTCACACCCCTCCCATTCCACACGCAGCTCGTGGGGTGTCCCATCGCCTGAAACTAATGAGTAAATTAAAACAATGTTCGAGAGACTGAATGTGCGTCACGTTCAGTCCTCTGCAGTAGGGAAGTCCTTGGGGATGGACAGGAAAAGGGCTGTGTCAGCTTTAAAACCTCCGACTATGTGCAGCTTCACTACAATGAGGCGTCATCATCCAAACCACCCTGCTGTGCCTGGTGACTCGGGTTCAGCCCGGGGACCAGGCCACGTGCAGCCCAGGACCTGGCTTCACGGCTGGGACTGGAGAGCAACCGAAATGAGCAACTGATACATAAAAAATGCTTCTTCCTCCCTGCCTGCTCGCCTGCATTTCTGCCTGTTTCCTGCCTAAAACAGTAAAATTAAAAAACCACCCAATCTTCTGTGTCAGAAATCTTTTATTTAAGTGCATTGTATATTATATAAACTGTAGTGAGTTGAAGTCTAATCCGTAATACTAGTTTTCATACACTGAGGCCCCAAATGCATTTCCGTTGAGGCTTATAAATGCTAAATTGTAATCATTTCATGTACCTGAAGATCTGCCTTCTAAAGGACTAGCCTTTTTTAGAAAGCAATGAGCTGATCTCTTTTAGCACGTACCAGAACACTGGACTGGTTTTCACGGTCAGGACTGGAGCATTTCTGATGGAAACGTGATCAATAAGTAACCAAACACCGGGTGTGCTCACATGGCTGCCGACGGGAGACCCTCGGCTGCAGCGCCCCCGGCCCCAGCCCTCTCCCCTCCTGCCGCAGTCGGTGACGAGGGGCCGCGGGGCCGCGGTCAGCGTGCTCAGCCAGGGTGGGGGCATCCGTGTACGCATGCCTCAGCCAGGTGACCCCAGGGCTGCCAGGGGTCACTTGGACTTGGGGCCCCTGTGGGCTGCTTCCCGTGCCTCTAGGCATCCCTGGGGACACTGAGTCGCAGCCCCTTCTGCACCAGTGGGCTGCTCGTCTGCACCCTCCGCCTCCTGCTCCACATTCTAAGACTCCAGAAACTTCAGTCTCCACTAGAGCCAAACACTGAAGCTTCTCTTCCCTACGAGCACCCCCTCCCCTGAGATACCTCCGGAGACCTCCTCAAGGCAAAACGGTACATCATGCGGACAGTGCAGGGAAGCCCCATTTTGACTGACATGGGGGCTGTTCCTGCCTGAAACCCCAACCTGGCGCCGCATTCCTAAGCAGAGGCATCCACCGGGCGCAGTCCACACACGTCCCGGGACCCAGGTTCAGGGCCCCGGGGGGGCGGGGGCACCAGGATGAGCAACTAAATAAAGTGCGTCCTCCTCTCTCTTCCTGCATCTGCTCACCTTCATTCCTGCTCACCACTCCTTAACAACGAAACCTGAGTTTCTTAGCGCTCATGCAGCCATCGACGAGGCCCGGGGCCCCGGAGCCTGACCATGCGTCCGTGGACCTGGAGCTACTTGAATAAGGAGGCTCTCGAGGTGTCCCCACCTGTCGCAGGGTGCGGGACACACTTGTCTCTGAGTTGGAATTCAGTTTCTGGCCGTGTCGACTCGATCTTCTAAAATGTGGACTGATGTATAACCATTGAGGTGGAACACGTTATTTTTCACAGTGGGACAGGGGACGCGCTCCTCTCACAGGATGAGCATGCAGGGCTAGTTTTAAGGTCACAATGAACAAGCTCGTGGAGTCGACGTGACTTTTTCTCAGAACTTCGAATGGCGGCACATTGAAACAGTGTACGTGGCTGACTCACCTGTCAGATTGTTCCCAGGAATCTGTAATGACACTTATCAGATGGAGACTCCAAAAAGCAGCAATCCCAGCCCAAGGCCAGAGAAACCAGGATGCCCTCCTGCGGGAGTGTCTCGCGTCTGACCACGCTGACGTGCGTCAGACAGGGCACAGCAACGCGCTTACATATTTGCTTACATATTTGCAAAAGATAAGTTTGATTGCAATGGATCAGAAATTTTTTAATGTAAGTGAAAGGCAACTGGAAAACAGAGATGACAGTCGATGGTATTGTGAGAACAAATAAAGGACGGAGACCACAAAGGGGAAACGGTGATTTGACAGCGATTGCCGTCAGCCTCCTGTGTGCTGAAATACTGAAATTATAGGATATTGAGGATTTCCTGCAAAAAAACAGAACACTCTGTGGACAAAAAAGAAAGGACAAACTTGATCGAGACTGGCAGGAGTAGGTTTGGGGCGAATATTATTCTCTCCACTCTTGGCCATCATAAAAAATTCACGTTCGTGAATTTTAGGGTGTTAAAGACCACAAACTCGGCAAAACTCTTTGCTATAAATTAATTTTGAAAAGACACTGCTCCCACTATGGGGAGAGGTCTGCGGCGAGGTCAGGCATCGCGTGAAAGGCACTGGCGGTCACGTGCGTGGCGGGAGCTTAGGCTCCGGTTTAAACAGCAGGTTTTAGAGTGTGTTCCAACCCGCTTGGATTGGCCCACATTTGAAAACAGCATCCGGCAGCTGGAGAAAATGACGTGGACAATGCACTGACGTCCAGCATCTGGCACAAACCTGCAGTGTGGCTCATGGGTTCAGAGCACATCAGACTTGGAGCCAAGTCATCCAGTTGGAATTTATTATCAGGAAGTAACCTGCTTTGCACAAAGATTTTAGTCCCGGGACGTGGATGAGTCCCAGGTCACACGCTCAGGGCTGGGAACCCCGCGGTCCCGGCCACGGCAGGGCTTCGGGAGGAAGAAGCAAGAAGACAGTGCAGGTGCAGCCTGACGGCTGAGGGGACAAAGGGGCTGAAGTGCTGGGCAGTGACCGAGGTCGAGCCGATGTCTGGAACCGAGGTGAGGACAGGGCCGAGAGGGAAAGGCGGCGCCCCGGCAGCCTGGGAGGACAGCGAGGACGGTGAGGACAGCGAGACCCGGGAAGGCACCACTTATCAGGTCCCCAGTAGAGTGGCTCCCGAGGGGTACGCCAGCGGTCAGGAGCTTGAGGGGCAGATGGTGGCCGCCGTGCGACAGAGTTGGGATCATGAACATGAGCCGGGCTCTAGCGCGTGTGAGGGAGCCTGAGAGCATGGAGAGCAGGGGCGGGGGTGCTGCGTCTCTTCCCGAGGCCCCGGCAGCACTCCCTGCCCTGGACAGAGCATCACGACGTCCTCCCCAGGCGTGGGGGGGGGTGTGTGTGGGGGGGAGACACAGCCTCTGGTGGGCCCCTCCGCCGCCCCCGCTTGCATGTCTGCGTCCAGCCCGGCTCTCTCTCAGACACCGTTGGGTGTGGATCCCGTGCAGAGCTGCGGAGTAAACAGCAGACATGGTCCTGCCCGGGCGGAGCCTGGGGGTTAGAGCACCTGCGGGGGAGCCGGGGAAGTACGGCTGCATTTCTTTTGCAGGGAGAGGTGTGTCCTTTACAACCTGGAAAGGACTGGTCTTGCAACCGGAAAGACTTGAGAGACAGCCGCACCCGTGGGCGCGGCGCAGGGAGCCCAAGGTCAGGGCCGTCCCAGAGGAAGGTGAGGCCAGCAGTGGGCGGGGCTCCGGCGGGTGTGGGCGGGGCTCCGGCGGGTTGGGCGGGGCTCTGGCGGGGTGTGGGCGGGGTCTCCCGAGGGCACATGCGTGAGGACCCTCCTGGGAGAGGAGGGGGCCGCCAGGTAAGCAGTCCTGCCCAGGAGACTCCCAGGAGGGTGTCTGCTGACTCACAGCCTCAGACCCAGTTGCCCAGACCTAAGCCCGAACGGAGGAGATTTCAGGACAGTCTTCCTTTTTCCAGTCCTCGTCTAATTAAAGACAGAAAATCTAAGCTAATGTCCGTCGTCAAGTCAGGAGAGACAGCGCACAGTTCACCGGGCTCCGTGGTTGGCACAAACGCGCCCGGAGACTCCAGGTCTCCAACACAGGACCAGATCCGAGATTCTCCAGGAAAAGCAACCGCGCAGGGGAGGGGCCGGACGGGTGTCACTCCCGGCTCCGCCAGAGACTCGGGGTGACGGCAGGAGTCCGCGTGTCTGCACACATGCTGTGCCCGCGACGCCGAAGTCCAGGCCCACGCAACACGCCCCACGCACGTCTGACCCACGCACATGCACGACCCCGGCGCCAAGCCCCATGCTGCCGACGGAGGTTGTGGAAAGGGCCGCCGCCAGGCCGCTCTGCTGGACAGGCCAGTGGCCCCGGCTCTTGCTCCGGTCGGGCCAGTCAGACCCTGGACCTCTGCACCAAAGAGCATCTTCTGCCTCTCGTGTCCCTGTCCCGTGGGTGGCCTCAGCGCGTCCCACAGGGCTTTGCTTGTGTGACGGGGAACCTGGTGGGGACACCAGCTGCTCTGGTGTCAGAGGACGCTGGTCCACACCCGTTTCTCCACATCAGGCCCAGAGAACAGGAATGTCTGGTGTCCCCAGAAGCTGAGAGGCCCCGATGAAGGCACCCTCCTACACTGCGACTAAGGACACCACGGGACGCCAGGTGCCCCCGATGTGGACCGTGGGATGATGAGGTGCAGCGCAGCTAACCGAGGCTGTGCCCCGCTGTCCTGTAATCACGGGCTGAGGGTCTGAGGGACCCTGCAGAAAGCAGGGAAGCCACTCATAGCCCCCGGGCTCAGAGCCGCCGAGCGAGCCAGGCACTGGCCAACACTGTCCAAGAGTCCAGGGGTGTCCGGGCCAGAGCCTGTCGCCCGTGGCCCATGGCAGGGTGTCCGGGCCCGAGCCCA
This sequence comes from Solenodon paradoxus, assembly GCA_004363575.1. Taxonomy (NCBI): domain Eukaryota; kingdom Metazoa; phylum Chordata; class Mammalia; order Eulipotyphla; family Solenodontidae; genus Solenodon; species Solenodon paradoxus. The sequence continues at coordinate 56,172 of RJWH01004368.1, forward strand.
TGGCCCGTGGCCCGTCACCCGTGGCAGGGTGTCCGGCCCGAGCCCGTCGCCCGTGGCCCGTGGCAGGGTGTCCGGGCCTGAGCTGCACTCGGCCGTCTGCGGGTCCTCTGAGCAGATGGGGAGACATCTCCCAGGATCAGACGTCCGTTACGGGTGCGGCCCCCACGCCAGTGGACACGAAGCTGTCTTTCAGCGCTGTCTGCTTTCTACAGAGTAAACTTAAAAACAACCGGCTGTCCAGCGAGTTACAGCGCAGCCATGTTTGCCCAGACCCGGCAGCGAGGCCTGAGGCTGCCTCACTGGGCTGAGGCCACATGGCCCTGGTCACCGGCAGCGGCCGGGACACGTCCCTGGGGTCATGCTTGGCCAAGTCCTCGCCTCTCCCATGGGGCTGAGCTTCTGCCTCCTTGGCCCACCGAGGCCCTGGCCTCGGAGAGCCTCGTCTGAGGCCGCCCTCTCGGGCCGGCAGCTCCCCTGTGGCCTTGCATGCGTGGCGCCTCCTCCACGGTGGCCTGCGAAGCAGCCCGCAACCCTGGAGCCTGGTGTGGAGTCCCCTTGCCCACCATGTGAGTCCCTTCGCCAGAGGGCACTGAGATCTGCGGCTGCAGGCCCTCTGCGACTCTGATGCAGAGATAGTCCCCGGCATCCTGGGCCAAAGAGCAGAGGGCGCTGGAGCAGGGCGAGGGGCAGCCCGGGGCAGGCAACCTCCCTCTCCCAGCAGCCAGACTCAGCGTCACAACCACGCGAGCCTTGGCGAGACTTCATGGGGACCCTGTTCTCCGTGCAGATGGCCTGTCATCCGGGCCCTGAGGAGACGGCTGGGGTCTGAACTTGGCAGAGTAAAGCAGCTGGGCCTGGCCCTGGGATCTGTTTCTCTCATAGGGTGACCAGGGTGTGAGGGCATCGGGTGGGGACGCCATGTCCTTGGGGACCCTTTCAGCACCCACATCTCCAACTCTGTCCAACGCCTCCGCGCGTCTTCAGACTGCCCTTCCGCTCTGTCATTTCCACGTTTCTGTTCAAGTGTTCTCCACTCTCATCCCCACAGCGGGCTCCTGCCAGGACCCTCTCCAAGCCCTTCCACGGGGATGGCAGACTGCGCACCGGCAGAGTGCCTGCTGACCCAAGGTGCCCGAGGTGCGCCCGGCCTCACAGCCTCGCTCGGCTCTGTCCTCCATCGTCCGGCCGGTGCTGGGCCTGACCCCTCGCACTGTGGTCTCGGTGGGTCTGCGGCACAGCCCCTCACGGCCACGTCAGCTCAGACATGGCTCCCTGTAAGCCCCACGTGCCCTGGAGCAGTGGTCCCTGCCAGTGTCCCACCTGTGAGCTCACGCTCCCCGGGGGCCAAGTGCGGCCCCGCCCATCACAAGAGCCCAGTCTGTGCAGCTTTCAGGCTCATTTGTGAGCATTTCATCTGTCAGCTGGGTGCACACGGCTGTCCCTCCTGGGGGCGCTCCCATCTGCAGGGCAGCCCAGTGAGTGGAGGGGGCCCCGGGCACAGGGGCCGTGTGCTCGCCACTGAGCTTCCGCCTGACACGCACGGCCGTTCCGCCTTACAGAAGGGACACTCCAGGTCTCGCTCACAGCGTCACAGCACCTGGCTGTCACCTCACCGCGAGGTGCATGGCCAGACGGGCTGCAGCTGCTTCCTCCCCTCCAGGTGCCCCGGGGCAAGTGCCGGATGCTGGGACTTGCTCTCGCTCTCGGTGTGAGGTTGGGGGAGGTCTTTCCAGCAGGATTTCTGCAGTCTCGTTCCTGTTGCACCAAGACGAGCCGACATGCGGGAAGTGGAGAAAGTCTGGGAGGAGCGCCCTGGCGAGGGCGGCTGGGTCCACTGCCTCGGGCCACTTAGTCCACAAGGCCCCGGGTTCACATCCAGGGTCAGGAGCCACCAAGATGGACAACTAAATAAATAAATGCTTACTCCTCCTCTCTCTGCCTGGCTGCCCACTCGCCTCCATTCCTGTGCACCTTCCTTGAAATAAATTTTTTTAGCGTCCAGGAGCTTTGAGCCTGTGGCTCCTCCCCATCCGCTTGTCCTCCTGCTGGGCCAGAGAGCCGGGCCTTCTCCCGCCCTGGCACCGTCCTGCCCAGGACACCCAGCGTCCCGGGCGGCTGCAGCCACACCGGGCGTCCTCCTGCTGCACAGATGTCTCCTCCACCCTGAGCGCAAGCTCCTCAGCACATGGGTCGCCTGCTAAGGCTGGTCACAGAGGTGGTGACCTCGCCCATCTGGGCCACAGGTCCGAGCCCTGTTCGTGGTGTGGTCTCTCTGGCTCTGTGTCTGGGGTGCACATCTGCTTTCTACCCCAAACCAGAAGCCTCAAATGGGCCACATCAGTGGGCTCGTGGGCCCATGTCCCCTCAACATTGCACACGGACTTGTCCCCAGCCTGCGACTGGAGGGGAGTCCTGACTGCTGACTCCGGCTCCCTCGCACGTGGAGCACAGAGGCGAGGACTGGGAGGTGGGGCAGCTCCGCTGGCGTCTGTGAGCTGGAGTCTCTCGCAGAGAACAGAACTCGCGTTAATCCAACGCAGCCGCCGTGAAGGCAGAGAGGACCGTCAGTCAGCACGTGTTAACACAACGATGACAGAGGGGCCACCGGCGGGAAGTGCAGCCCTGCCTCCAACGAGCCCACAGGGAAGCAGCGTCCCCCCTTGCCCCCGGCACAGCAGGGGCTGCTGACAAGTGGGCTCTGCTCCAGCAGAGGCGTTCGGGCTGGGGTGTGCGCCCCCGAAGCTCAGGGACCCGCTCTGCGTATCCGGATGTGCCCGGGGCCAGCACGCCGCCCGAGACCCGCGTAGCACGAAGAACCACCAGGCTGCATCCCGCCCTGGACACAGACCGACTCCGGCCGGCTGGTGAGCGCTTGGACATTAGAAAGAACCTCAAGTGATTCATGTGAGCCAAGTCTGGACGCTCTGAGCCATCGGGAAGCCAGACTCGAGACAGCGACTCCGCCATCGGCCGGGTTATCCCGCCCATCTCTGAGAGTCGGCTTTCTCGTCTCTAACGGGGAGGCGGCGCCCCACCTGTCTCTCCCTCCTCCACCCCAGGGAACACGCTAGAAGAGGCACGTGGACAATCTGAAACTTCTAGACCCGAGGTGGCCTGAGCCACATAGAAGGAGGCGTCAGTCCCATTGCACAGACTTGGAAGCCGCGAAATCCCTTTGTCCCTGCACACAGGTCCCAGCCGGGTGAGCTGAGCAGGCAAGAGGCTGAAAACACATGGTTTTAAGAAAAACTTTCCACACACACACTTTCAGGTCTCTGTGGTGCTGGGGAGGGAAGAGCTCTTACCAAAGCCACGGGGTTCATCACAGACTCAGATGCAGACGCCAGAGAAGATGAAGAAACTCACCCCAGACACACCCGTGCAGGCTCCACTCCATGCAGGTCTGCGCCCACCGCCAGGAGCGTCTGTACGGTTAGAATTGCTGGGGGATTAGTGAGGCTTGGGGTCTATGCTATGGATTTTTAAAAGTAAACTATCATTTAGTTCTGCCTTTATTTAAATGTTCGTTTCTTATGATTTTGTTTGTTTGCATTTTGTTCCTGTTAAAGGAAAGGCGCAGACCAGAATGAAAGCAAGCAGACAGGCAGGAGGAGAGAGGAGGAAAAAGTGCTCTATTTATTTCTATTTCGTTGCTCACATTGGTTGTTCCACCGTCCCTGGGTCTTGAACCCAGGACCTTGGGATGAATGTGGACTGCGCCCAGGGCCTGCCAGACCACCAGGCCACCAGGAGGCGCTTGTGCTTCTTTTTAAAACTAAATGTCCGGTCCATTCTCTCTGCCCAGATCTGTTAGGAAAGATCAAAACCCACTCACATGACCTCGCAAGTCAAGACCACGGCGCAGCCGGAGGGCACGGCCGGCGCCTCCTGAAGCTCCCCACACTGTGCCAGGGCCCTTAGCTTGGACTGGTTGTCAAGCCAGTGTCCCCAAGCCCCTCGGACTCTTCTGTCCCGTCCTGGCGGCTGGGGAGGCAAGAGATCTCTCCCCGTGGGCTGGAAACGCCACCCTGCAGGTTAGCCCGAGAGCAAGACTGTAATGCTGTTCCCAGCTTAGCTTGTGAGATCCCGTAAGACTTGGACTCTTCTCTGGTGCTGTCACTGTGTCCGCTACTGGAGAGAAACGTTTTCAGCCTCCTGGCTGAAGCTGCGGCCCTACTGTCCTGCCTGCTGAGTGCCCGGCCCCTGGGCAGTTGACATGGGATGAGTGATGGGCCGGCCAGGTGCCGCCTCTTGGCCTCTGAGGCTGGAGACCGTGTCACTCCGGGCAGTCCCAGCGAGTGACCGTCAGGACTTGGGCCTCAAGATGGATGGGAGATGCTGGTGGGCATTTGGGGAGAGGAGTGAGGCCGGCTCCCTGGTCTCGCCTGGACACTCCCGCCTTTCCCTCCCAGATTCTTGTCTCTCCGCCCTGCACTGCCTGCTCGTATACAATGTAAAAGTGACAGCTTTTCTGAGTCCTGAGAGTGCTTCTCGGGCCAAAACAGAAACTGAAATAGTAGCTGCATGACATGCCGTCACAGTTACTCTGGAAACATCTCCAGCTCAGAAATGCAGCCGCTTACTGTAACAAGCACCTGTGTCATGGCTACATTTGTCATTTGTTCTGAATGTGTACAGTTTTCCTTGATGAAGAAACGACGGGCAGACGGGCCAAGCTTCCTGGCTCGGCGGCCGGACGGCTGCCAGCACCCGCCCCCGTGGTGTGGGCTCTGAGCTGCTGGGTTTCCCTCCCTCTGGGATGGCATGTCCTCCCTGCGGCCCACTGTCTTCTTGGCCACATCCATGTGGCTGTCGCCGGTGACCAGCCAGCTGACAGTGACCAGAGCCCCGATGAGCGCGTCGGCAGCCCGGGAGCCTCCAGGCCGGCCCGCGGACGGCCTGCACACCCGCCCCTCGCACTTGAGCTCGGTGGGGGCCGTGGGCCACACGGGTGTCCTTCGGAGGGCGGGACGTGGGGGCCTGTGCCATTTGCCTGGTCGCTGCCCTGGAGTTGGACTGTGCCAGCCCATCCGCTTTTGTGCACGCGGGTGCAGGTGACCGGCCTCCGTGTGGGTGCTGGCCCCAGGGAAGGGGCAGTGGAGGGCAGTGATGTGGGCTGAGGGCTCTCTGCGGCGGCGGTGCAGGACCAGGCATCGCGTCCCGGGAACAGCCGTGAGGACAAGCTGACAATCGTGTGTGGACAGCTGAGGTCAGAGAGCGTGACCTCTGGGGACGGGACATGATCCCCCTGCAGAGAAGATTGTGCCCTCAAAGTGACAGCCCAGACGAGGACATAGACAGCACACGTTGGGGCCACCGTCCCAAGATGTGACTCAACAACACTCTTTTTTTGAAAATGGGAAATGGGTTAATCACCTCTGAGCAATTTTCCATTTTCTCCTCAAGTGGAATTTCTCTTTCTGGAAACCGCAGCGCAGCGAGGAAAACAAATGAGACATAACACCCTGCAGAGCAGACGCCGGGGCCGGGAGATGCCCGTGGGTGTCGCCGTGGAACCGGAGATTACTCACCGCCGTCCCATGAGCGGAGCGGGGCTGGGAGGAGCAGGTCTCCCCGGCGGCTTCGTCGCCCTACGGGGCAGACACGGCCTTTCCAGGTCCCTCTGAGCCCCTCCAGGCCAGGCCACCCCCCATTCCTCGTCCAAAGCCGGTCAGAACAGAACTGCGCCGGGGCCGCCCGGCCTCCCAGGCCGCCCACCGCCTGCACGGTTTCAGTCCAGTCCCAGCGTCCTCGCTGCGGCCGCTGTCCCGCCCCCGGGCATGACCGGGATGGAAGGGCTCTGTCCTGTGGCCCAGCTTCTTCGCTGTCCCCATGGCAGACGGTGACGCTCCCTGCGGCTGGTCGGCGTGTCTGTCACGGCGCCTCCTCTTGGGCGGCGGTCCCCAGAGTGCTCCCCGGCCTGGACAAGCCCACTGCTCTGGTCACCCATGTGGATGCAGCGCCAGGTCCAAGCGGGGGCAGAGGGCCCGCCTGCTGAGTCGGAAACACTGCAGACCGTCTCCCTCCCCACGTGCCTTCGCCGTGCCCCGGTGGGCACATTTGGACAAGGGGACACAGGGGAGGCCCTGGTCTGCTGCTGGCCTCGCCTCGTATTGACCTTCATTTCTTCTCAGGCTGCAGAGGAGACTCAGGCTGAGGGGGCCCCGGGCGGCACGGCCGCATCTGGTCACTGGGCTGCTCTTAAGACAACCCCGTCGCGGACACAGGGAGAGGACGGCTCCTCGGCCGGTGGCCCATGTGCCAGGACTGAGCCCCGGGCAGCCGGGGGCTGTGGACGCACGCGTGTCGGCTCGGCGAAGCAGCCGGGGCGGATGGGGCCGTGTTCGCACCCAGGGGGCCTCGGAAGGGAGCACTGGAAGGGTCCAAGAGCCAGCAGCTGTCAGGCAAGGAGGGTCCCAGGCTCCTCGCGAGGTGGTGGCAGGAGAAGGGGACGGCCCAGCGCCCGCAACGGGCCCGGCCACAGGGGCACATGCGGAGGAGAAGGGCGCAGCCTCCGTCTGTCTGGTGTGGACAGCTGGGCCACAGGACTTCTGGAAACTTCCATCTCCGTGAGTCCCTCTCTCAGGGCGCAGCCCCAGGTCTGGGGAAGCCGAGCTCAAAGCCACAGCAGCTCTGTGGCTTCTGTGCCTGCTGCCCACGGGCCCGTGTCTCAGCCGGGGTTGGGGGAAAGGTTACAAGGGCGAGGGATGGGTGGCCAGCAGGACGAGAGCGTTGGCCCTGCATGGTGACAGGACACGGGCTGGGTGGCGACACAGCTCAGGTGCCCAGCCTTGGCCAGCTCTCTGAGACTTGGTCTCCTTCTAACATCAGGGAGCGCCCTGCTCCGAGTACAGAGACAGTCACCACGAGGACAGGAGCATCGCGCCCCAGGTCACCAGTCTCCTGGCCCCGAGTCTAACGGACACACATGGTCTTTGCTGCTGGTTCTGGGGGTCTGTGGCTGGCCGGCTCCTCGGCAGCACTGGGATGACCGTGGAGCCCTCAGAAACCCCGGGTCCAGCCCTGAGGACAGGAGAGGTAACCGAGGCACAGCGCTGGGGTCTGTCAAGCCTCACAGCTGACTCTGCGGCCAGGCCTCCACCAGATGTGCTGGCCGAGCCTGCCTGCCACGGCTGCAGCCCCCTGACCCTGCTCGGTCTCCACCCCCACCCACAGGCGCCCGGCTGCAGCACCGGAGGCAGGGACTGAGGTCTGGCGTGAACCACCCTCATCAAATCACCATGCTCCCGACAGCCCGGAGGCCTCTGTCCAGTCCGTGGAGACGGACAGCAGGAGGCCTGGGCTTCTGAGCTGGCGAGAAGTTCTGCAAAATGTTTTCAAAGAGGACGGGTCAGGGACAAGGCATTTTCTTCCTCTTCCAAAGGGAACGATTCGGCCCTGTCCAGGTCACAGGAGAGAAGGACCAGTGCGTTAACCCTCAGAGGAGGCCCCGCCCCGGACTCTGTGCTCACAGCCACGGCCTCCCTCCAGACCAGCAGCGGACGCTCGGGAGCCGGGGGTGCAGCCCTCCCACAAGGCGGGCCCCGCTCCCACCTGGGGCTCTGGGGGCAGTCAGACGGCTGTGTCCCTGCAGGCCTGTGCCCAGCAGGAGTCTCTTTCCTCCGGCCACGCGGGAGCCTGGCACCTCTGCTGAGTGGCCTGCCACCCCCACCCCCAGCTGCAGCCTCCCCCGCAGCACACACAGCCGGGCCGGCGCCGGGCAGGGACCAGAGCCTGACTTTCCTGGGACAGAGGATTTCAAAGAAATACCAGCATTTAGCAGGACTCACAATCCCACTTCCAGATTAAGAAAAAAACTTGCTGCAAGCAGCTTTAATATTTAAAAGTCGCTCCAGTTTTACAAAAAATACTTTTATTAAAAACAAACAAAACGCAAACTCATCATAGCACCAAAAAGACCTTGGACCGAGTTTCAGAAACATTCCTATGATTGGAAAAGTTTCCAGTAGGGAAGAACCTCCGTGTCCTCAGCTGACCCACTGCAGGGCCGCCTCTGCCCTGGCTCCGAGCCTGGACGGCCCAGTGGCCCGACCCTTCCCCTTCCCTCCTCATGTCTCCCCCGGAGACGAATCTCAGGTGTTTCTGCTTTGTGGGAGGAGCAGTGCTCAGGCCAGCTGTCGGCCAGCTCTGTGGCGGGACAGCAGAGTTGAGACAGCGCAGATTATGTCCGTCCGAGGCCTGGACACCGGCCTGGAGCGGCTCCAGCAGGGACAGGAGCAGATGCGCTGCCTTCCACAGGTGCCCCCGGGGAGCAGGGTCTCCCCAGCCGACTGGGCCGGACAGGACCCCCTGCCCAACTCTGCAAGCCTGGCAGGTGGTGGATTTTTAAAAGCTGGGAAAATAAAATGATGTCAAATCCACGTTTCAGCGTCAAGTCTGTGGCAGGCCCCACACTCTTCCCGTGGGTTGCCTGTCCCTCTGAATTCCCTTCGGTTCCTGGCCCCTGTGCAGCCAGGTGGGGCTGCTGTCTCTGCTGCCCTGGGGGCCCCCGGCTGAAGGGACAAAGGGTGGATGGAGTCGTGTGGACTGGACCTGGGGACCTTGCTCAGGGCTCTTCCTGAGCAGAGCGATGACCTGGCAGAAGGGCTGTGGGAGACGTGGAATGGTGCTGGGTGCCAGGGAACTCGGGGTAGCTGAGCAAGCGGGAGATGCCCCCCGGAAGCCAAGGCCTGGGCTGAGGTCAGTGCAGAGCCCAGGCCACGGCGCCCCGCCCCAGGGTCTGGGGAAGTGAGGCAGGCGAGTGCGTCCCAGGTGTGCGGAGCCCCTGCCCAGACGCCAGGAGCGGACTCAGCACACGCAGTGCAGCGTGACGTCGGCGCTGGACATGCATCGCCGGAAGCCCAGCGGGTGGTCACCACTTGGTAGGAAATTTCCCAGCTCCTGAACTTACACAATTTCAAAGCCATATGAGGGCAGGGAGGAGGAGGCAAAGGCAGAAATAACGCTGAGCTTTCGGATTATCCCTCCTGCCTGGGGCACAAGGGCCTGGGGGTTCCCGGGGCAGCAGGCAGGGTGGGCTCCTCCGGATAGTATGAGTGGGGTTGCGGGACCGCGAGTCCAGAGGTGTGGGGGCGGGAGTCGGAGCTCGGGACAGACACGTTGCAGATGACGCTGGCAGGGAGGGAAGGGCCCGTTAACTTTTTATATTTTCCTGAATGGTTTACAAAACCATTCATCCAGAACCCCATTTGGCTGAAAACAAAGGTCGTGCTGAGTTCCGGCGCGGTTCCCGTCACACTCGCCCTTTCCCCCAGCTGCCGGGGGCTGGGACTGCAGGGGTGAGCCCCCCGGAGGAGCAAAGCAGGTCGGCGGGGCACTGGAGACCCACACCCCTCGAGTCCCATCCAGTCCAGCTCTCCGCCCACCGACTGCTGACCTGCTGCAGAGGCACGTCGGACCTGCAGGCGGCTTTCTGCCCCAGGAGCCAGCGTGGAGGCCCTGGCAGAGGGACCTGGAGGAGGGGGCTCAGGAACCCGCACGACCCTGTGAGGCTGAGTGCAGGTGGAGCCGAGAGGGACCTGTGCATGTGCTCCAGCGTCCTCCACAGGGCTGCGCCCGCGCGGCTGTCACTCGACGGGCAGCCCAGGCTCTGCCCGCCTTCGGGAACCACCGGACAAGCAGACACGCTCTGGGGCCTGACTCTGAAAGCTGGGATCCCCCGCGCTCAGGCCGGCCCCGTCCGAATCAGTCCCGGGTGACTCCCCGCTGTGCCCCCGGGGGGCGGCTGTGTCCCTCTGAGCAGCTCAGGTGAGGCCCTCCGTGTGGGGACGGAGCTGGAGGCCGACAACACTGTCCTGACAAAGTGACACTGTCACCGGAGAGCCTGGTCCCCGGCTGCGCGGGGCGGGACACGTTCTCCTCCACGTGGCTGTCCGTCCGGGCCCAGCTCACGTAGTGTGAGTGCCGGGGTGTGTGCAGGAGTGTGCGTTTGAGTGCGAGCGTGCAGCTCTGCATCCTCATCACGTGTGGCCTCGGGTCCCCACAAGAGGACGCTCAGGTGTCCACCACACTCGGCCCTGGCCCCGGCGGCCCCCACTGTCCTCAGAGAAGGCGCCCCACACGCTGCGTCCTCACACCACAGCTGCAAACCTGTCCACACGGTCCCTACCGCTCTCTCCCCGGCCCTGGGCCACCGCAGCCGGGACGGAGTGGCACCTCCCTGGCTGTGCGTGGGGTCGGCCAGGGCTCGTCCCTCGCACATGGAACCTCAGCTTTCGGCCGCCAAGTCCCGGGCGGCGTGGGTGTCTGCGCCCCGGCCCTTCTCCCACTCACTTGGCCTGACCGCTGGAAGCCTGATCCGGACGCCAGTCTTACATCCCAGGTTTTTCGACAAGCACGCTAGCCCTGCTCCATCCCTGACGGGCCGAGCGGCAGTGACCATGAGGGCTGCAGACCAACGGCCAATGCCCTCTTGCCACGCATCCCGTCTGCACACCGTTCAAGTGATTCAGTCTTCTGCTAGCAGGTTCTTTCAGCAGAGGAGCGTCAGGGCTCGTGAGCACGCACTACAGGCCTGAGCTCTCAGCCGCCGCCCGACGTGGGCACGTCACACGGAACCCCCACGAGTGCTGGGAGAGGCGGCCAGTACAGAGGGCGCCCTGCGTCCCGGCTCGGACACTGACCTTCCAGCAGACGACCTCACGCCCCCGAGTTGCAGGGGTCACAGACCAGGACCGGGAGTGGCACGGCCCACCTATCTAACAACACAAGCCGCGTTTGCAAGCGCCGCCTAGAGAGCCTGGCCCGCCACCCAGGTCGGCGCGGGTTCGGCCGCTCTTCGGCCCACGGACCCGCGAGCCGGCAGGGACAGCGGGGCGCAGCCCGGACGCGTGTGCGGCTCCCGCCCGCGTGTGCGGCTCCCGCCCGCGTGTGCGGCTCCCGCCCGCGTGTGCAGCTCCCGCCCGCGTGTGCAGCTCCCGCCCGGGCGGCCTCAGCAGGTGCCAGGAGCTCCCACCCAGCAGCGTCTCCAGCGCTCGCTGAGGAAACGGCCCGAGCGCCTGTGTCAGAGCGAAGTCATTTTATTGTAATAAAGTTTTAAAAGGCAGGGACATTAGTCACACATATACACAAACGGCTTAACGACTGGTAGTCGTCAGACTCGAGAGACACAAACGACCCACCCACAGCACTTACACGTCCAGACGAAGAGGTTAGAGGAACCGATGAGATGCCGACACCGCCCTGAGCCTCCTGGGCCGTGTGGCAGGGAGCCCGTCCCACCCCACACATGGGCCGGCTGCGCCGCGGGCCAGCTCTGGCCTCAGACCCCGGCTGCGAGAGGGACAGCCGGGCCCAGGGCCCCGAGGGAGACCGGGCCCCGGCAGGGCTGCAGGGAACACACCACGGCAGCGCCCCGGCTTCCCGCCTAAACCTTCTTTCTCCGACTCAGTGACGGGCCGCAGCGGTCAGGCCGGGTGGTCACTCCACACAGACGACTGGTCTGTGCTCAGCCTTGGGCCGCAGCAGCGCCAGGTCAAGGGTGGCGATTTGGGGAGAAGGGCCCTAAGCACAGAATGCCTGCTCTGTGCTCACGGGCAAGGGGGACGGTCCCCTGAACCCAGATCACTCCGGAACCCCGAGTCTCTGCCGTCAACACCAAGCCGGCTGAGCGGCCCCCACATTGCAGCCCGGGCAGGGAGGTGCTCCACGGGGCCAGGCCTCCTGGACTCTGGGCGGGTCCCTAGCAGAGCGGGGCGACCCAGCAGGGGACGCTCCCCACCCTCGCCTTCAGGATGAGCACTGGCCCCTGGCGTGGGAGAGGCCAGCCTCAGCCTCCCACCACTCACGGCACAGCAGGGTGGGGACCCCTGAGCACAGGACGGACTAGAGCAGGGGATGATGGCGCAGGCGCCAGCCAAGCGCAGGCCCCACTGAGGGGTGGTCACCGCTGCTCTGGGCTGGGGCTGCGCTGGTGAGCAGAGCTGTCCACATGGGCAGGCCCAGGGGCTCGCCACAGGGACCATGATAAGCAATAAATACGCTGGCTGTGTCCGCATGTCCTGCCCGGTGAGAGCTGAGCGTGGGCCGGGGGACACCGGGGTGGACAGCGGGGTGAGGGCATCACATCTCACGGGGTGCCACGCACTCTGCCCGTGGCGGCTACTCCGAAAACGGCGGGAACATGCCCAGGTCGGCGAAGTCCTCGATGTTATAGTTGCCGGCCCCCTGCGTGGGATCTCCCGGCATGGGTAGCATGTCCTGAGGACGAGGAGGAGAAGGCCAGGCCGTCACTCCGGGTGCTGGGTCCAGCCTGCCCCTCCCTCTCTAACGGCCTCAACCCCTGCAGCTCGGGGAGCGGTCCTGTGGCCGCGCACAGCTTTGCCCGCTCGGGCCAGTCGCGCGCATCCATCCAACAGTGCCCACAGGGTGCCCAGGAAGGGCTGGCACCACCATCTGGGGTTGGGGCCCAGTCGCGCCCAGCTCCACTCTCACACGTCTCCTGGATTCTCTGCCCAGTTCAGACCCAGAGAAACTCCGGGACAAAGAGAGACTTGAAGACAAAGGAGGAACCTGCTACAGACATGCCATCCTCCCTGCAGTGCAGGCTCCCCGGTCCTGTGCCAGAGACCGGTCTCTTTGCTCAAAGCACTTCACCTGCCTGTGGGAGCACCGTGAGCATGAGCCTGAGGACAGACCGGGGCTCTACTGCAGGAGCCTGCGGTCAGAGGCCAGAACCCTCCCCGCCTCTCAGAGGAAGCACCCCGGTCGCCTGGGTGGCATCTGGCTGTAGCCTGGGTCCTGAAGGTGCACCTGCCTGTGGGTGGGGAGCCTCCCAGAGCCTGGCTCCTGTCCCTTGTGCAGGGCGAGCCCCCAGGAGCAAAGGAGCAGCCGGGACGCACACGTGGGCGGGCAGAGGTTGGGGCCCTCCCGCTGCCGGCCACCCTGCACTTGCAAACAGTCCCCTGGCTCCTCCTGGGCTCCCTGCGGGCCAGCCGCACCGACGGGCAAAGGAAGAGAGAAGCGGAATCTACGGGCGGGCGGAGCGGCCGCACTTACCTGGAACACTTCGGTCTGGCCGGGCTGCTGGTGGGGGTGCTGCTCCCCGCTCTGCTGGCCATGGTGCTGGCTCTGCCACTGAGACCAGACCTCCGAGGGCCGCCCCTGGAACTGCCCGCTGCTCTGTCCACTCTCAGCTGGAAGGCCAGAGACAGGACACACTCTTTAAAGACGCCAAGGCCCCAGGGACCCCAGAACCACGTGCCCAGGGCCCATGCGTGCAAGTTCCCTGTCCCGTCCCGTCACCCTGCGGTCGGACAGGAAGAGGCGCCGAGGGGCCAGAGGAAGGGGCTCGGGGCCCAGGGCGCCTGCCGGGTGATGGCGTGACCCCCATGGTGGCTTCCTACAGCCCGTCCACGCTGGGGGGGAGGTGCGTCCAACAGCAGGCGGCCGTCCCCACCTCCTGACAGGTGGGCACTGAGGGCAGGACAGAGTCCAGAGACGCACCTCCTGGTTCTCAAGCGTGTACACACCTGCTGACAAGCACGCGAAAACGCAGCGCACGCGCGTGTGCAGACATGTGCACACACGCCTCTCACGCGCTCGCTCCCCAGGGTCGGCACCCCCGCCCCGCCCCGCCCCGCCCCGTCCAGCACGGAGGGCGGTCAGGTGAGGTCAGGTCAGGCGTCGCAGAGGTGCCGCAGGCCCCGGGGTGCAGCGGCCTGAGAGGCCGGGAGGAGGCCGGGTCTGAGCACACGGGCTGCCGCGCGACACCGACGACTGCTGCGGATGCTGGCACCGAGCGCCGGATGCTGGCTGGCAGCTGACGCGCCGCCCGTGCACTGTGCAGGCCACCGGCCGCCAGCCGTCCTCCTCCCGACCGCCCCTCCGCCGCCGGCCTCGGCCCCCACCCCGCAGACCCCCTCGGCCGTGCCTCAGGAGCCGCCTGTCCTGTGTGGACGCAGCAGGTGCGACAGTGGCCACCCCTGGCTCGGCCTGTCCTGTCCTCAGGGCCGCTGGTCACAGGTGACCGCTCAGCTCCCGACACACCTCCCGGGCTCCACGGCGCCCCGAGTCACAGCGGGGAGCTGACAGGAAGCCGCCCAGGCCTCTGCGCCCGGCGCCCTGTCCTCCGGGCACCGGGTCAAGGCCCAGCCCGTCACGTTCACAGACGTCAAGGGGACCCTCTGGACACAGGTCCTGCTGATCTGCCGCGGACGACTGAGAAGATGCGCGCACTTCGGCCCGGCCCGAAGGGACTGCCCCTCCGGGCTTTCAGGCCTGGGGTAGGCGCTGACCTCAGTCACCCTGTGACGTCAGCGCTGGGCCTGCAAATGATGACGTCATTCCAGCAGGCCCAGGACGCGCCAGTCCCTTGGGAACACGGGCCCCTCAGAGCCTGAAAGGAGCAGCCGCAGGCTCACCTGCGCCCAGGATTCAGGAGCTGGAGCCCTTTCCCCAACAATGCGGTGCACGTGGGGGGCCCCGCCCCACCCCACCCCCGACCACGAGACCACCCGCGGCCCCGCCCAAACACGTGAGCGCCCGCGGCCCGGCCCCGCCCCGACCACGCCGGCGCCCGCGGCCCCGCCCAACACGTGAGCGCCCGCGGCCCCGCCCAACACGTGAGCGCCCGCGGCCCCGCCCCGACCACGAGAGCACCCGCGGCCCCGCCCCAACACGTGAGCGCCTACGGCCCCGCCCAACACGTGAGCGCCTATGGCCCCGCCCCGACCACGCCGGCACCCGCGGCCCCGCCCCGACCACGCCGGCGCCCGGCTCTCCCAGGAGCCCTGCCCCGCCTACCGAAGCCGGGAGTCCGGTTGGCGAGGCTGGAGTAGGCGTTCCCGCTGGGCGAGGAGGTGGCCGGGCTGGGGAGGGGGCTGTAGGAGGAGGGGTCCGCCGGGTAGCTGTGGCTCGTTCCGATCCCGAAGGCGGACGACTGGGTCTTGCTGGACTGAGAGGGGATTTGCTGCCACAGGACAAGGTGGAGACAAACCAGCTGTTCTCCACCTTCCGCAGCCGGTCACTGTCCTCTCGCGTCCCGCGCCAGGGTCAGGGGAAGAGGCTCCGGCCGCCCAGCCCGGTGTCTGCCCGTCGGCCGGGGCCCAGCCTACCTGTCCGGGGAAGGGCGGCCGGCTCCCGGTCCAGGCCACCTGATTCTGGTTCAGCTGCCGGGAGAGCTGGGACAGGTTCTGGCCGCTGGAGGACGTCGACTGGATGTCGTTGACGCCGGGCACGTGTGTCACTGAGGAGCTGGGGAGAGGAGGGCTGAGTGCGGCCGCCTGCCCGCTGCGGGCCCTGCGCCCTGCTGCACCGGCCAGACCGGCGGGATGTGCAGCGGCCGGGCGGGAGCAGAGCGGAGCGGAGCGGAGCTGCGGGCGTGGAGCGCGGGCCGCCCTGGTCTGAACCTGGCCTCGGGCAGCGCCCGCGTGCGCGCCGCACAGCGTCGTCTCTGCCCCCCGCGAGGCGCTTCTTCCTAAACCGCCCACCGTCCGGTTGCAGGGGCTCCGGAGCTGGACGCGGGCAGGCGTTTCAGGCCCTTCCTCCCACCTCCACTGGCTGCGGAGGGCAGGACTGGCCAGAGACGGGGCGCAGTGGCTGTAGCTGCCAGCGGTTTGAAGAGACGCAGGATGCAGCCCGAAAGGCTGGGTCCAAATTCACTGATTGTGTGGCTTTTGCTCTGTCCTAGTCTGTCTTAAATCAGGAAGACCCCGGGAACGTCAGCACATCCCTCACTGACCGTCTTCCTAAAATCAGCTCCTTACTGGGACCCCCATCTCCCTGCTGAATCCAGAATCCTGGTGGACCTCTGACCGCTCGCGGGTCCTTCAGCCCCAGCCCCGGAGGGTGCCCTGGCTGAAGGCCGCGCTTCTGGGGAGCAGAGTAGTGCCGGCACTCCCGGTGGCCTCCGGGCTGCAGCCGCCGTCTCCTTCTCAGGCAGGGGCCCAGGACAGAGTTTAAGTAGGACTTGAGGAGGGGACACACGTGGAGGTGAAGTACTGCCATGTCTGGAAGCTCTTCTACCATCCACACCAAACTCCTTCCCTCAAGCCATCATGGACTATCGGTTTGCAGGAAATTCTGCCCATTTCACAGGCATCCATCCATCCCTCACGCGTCCATCCATCATCTATCCATCAACCATCCCATCATCCATCCCTCACGCATCCATCCATCATCCATTCCTCACCCATCCATCCATCCATCCATCTTCTATTCATCCATCCTCCAACCATCATCCATCAACCATCCCATCACCCATCCATCCTCCAACCATCATCCATCCCTCATCCATCCGTCCTTCATCCACCATCCAACCATCCTCCATCTATTCACTCACCACCATCCATCCCTCACTCATCCATCCATCCATCGACTCATCCACCCATCCATCCCTCACTCATCCATCCATCCACCCATCCTCCATCTATCCACATCCATCCATCACCCATCCTCCATCACCCTCTGGGAATCTGGAGACTGCATTTTCCTGCTGCCCTGTCTGGTGTCTCCAGCCCCACCTACCTGGGTCCTGACTGAAGGTTGACTTCTCCCTTCCCTCTGGCTGCAAGGCCACAGAGCAGAGTGGCTGTGCCTTCACACCTCAGTTGCCGTGTGTCTGCGGCCCCACAGAGCCGAGCCCAGCCCAGATCCTCAGCAGGCCAGGCCTGCGGCATGGCTGCAACTGACCGATGCCGCGGAACATGCAGTCCCAGCCCCGGTGCTGAGCCCAGGCCCCCCGCCCCCACCTACCTGAAGGCCTTTCCCGAGTGTCCAGCAGGGAAGGGGCTGCCCTGGGGGTAAATCTGCTGTGTCCCCGCAGCAGAGGCTGAGCTCATCATCTTCTTCTCGGCTAGGAAGAAAGCGGTGTCACACAGGTCCCGGCAGCTGTGTGGAGGCCTGGGCATCCCACCACCGGCGGGGGCACCTGGAACAGCCCGCTTATGGCGGAAGGTGAGCAGCTGCGGCGCCCTCCAGCACGGGCGTGACAGTGTGTTCTGTGCGAGGCCAGCTCTGCGCTCCCTCGGGGGCCTGCATCTGTGTGCAGCCTTCCTGCCTCGGTTTCCCATGCGGGTGGCAGTCACACCACAGATCAAGTCCACCCAGGTGAGATGGGTCCGAGCCCAGCTGCCCTCAGCCCGAGTCAGCCACCTACCGACGGGCAGCCCAGACCTGTGTCCCCGACCTTCCCGCGGCATCTGTGCTGCTCGTGAAGTGGGGACCCTTGGGCGGCGAGGGTGGCTGTCACCATTGTGGGCAGACCTTCTCCGAGGGGCCTGGGAGACCTGTGGACGTGAGGACGCTCACCCATCACCAGCCAGAACGCCCTCCTGTCCCCAGATTCTCAGCCTTGATTTCTCCTGTGACCCCGACACCCACCCACCAGGATTCCAAGTGAAGGAGTGCAGGTGAGTCGGGTCTCCACCCCACAGGGCTGCGGCTGCTCTATCACTGGCTGGACTGGGCCCAGCAAGGGGCCTGGGGGATCTGAGCTGTGAGAGACCCTCAGGGACCGTGTGGCACCCGGTGACGTCTGAGAAACGGAGGTGCAGCTCTGCTGCCCATCCTGGGGCAGTGGCAGTGACCAGCAGGAGGGACCTAGACCCTCGGTGGGGGCCCCTGACGCCAGGCCTGGCCCTGGAGGACGAGGACAGAGCCACATGCGGCTGGAGGCTTGTCTGGACTACGAGCAGATACAGGACATTTTTTCCTCACATGTTCAAGGTTTACTGTGTTTCAGTCAGTAAGCACACACTTTCCCCACGGCCGGGACGTTTATAGGTAGGAGCCCATCTGTGATGTGCGTTTGTGCGTTTGTCCCGTAAAGACCCCAATCCTATCGCTCTGCTCCCGTGTCTTCCCTCTCGTCTGAGGCTGTGCTCTGCCTGCTGAGGACGGGCGACAGGTCTCCTACAGCCGCTGTAGGTCGTCTTGTCCTTCAACGGCTCTGCCCGCGTCCCATCTGTTCCTGCCTCGGCCTTCCCGCTCTGTTGCGCCTCCGGTCTGAATAAAAGCCCAGGACTCACGGCAGCACCAACACCCACACCTCACTGTCTGCAGAGACCCGCACCCAGCTTCACTGGCTGGGTCGGCTCGCCTCTGGGCAGCGGGGGGGTCGGGAGGTCCCGGCCGGCCGTCCTGACTCAGGTGCCGGTCACTGTTGCTGGACGGACTTCCCGGCTCTCGTGCATTTTCTTCCGAGCGCGTTGCAATTTGCTAAAAATGGCCTGGTCTTTCCTTGGAAGCAAGATTCCTCTCTGCCTCTCTCCTGCGGCAGCTGGGCTTCTGTGCACGTGGGGAGACGGTGCCTCTGATGGGACCTCCCTGTCTCCCCAAGAGACGTGCGTCCCAGACAGACCCACCCTGGTCGTCACGCGCTCGCAGACAATCTGATTTCCTACAGAGCCGAGGTAAGCGTGGCTTCACTGTCCATCACTGGCTCCCTGGATGCGTGTCACAAACCAGGCCGTCACGTCAGGTGTTTTCTGAGCCGGTGCCATCCGGGTGCCCTCCCGCGGTCCCCGAAATGAGTGTTGGGGAGGTGCTCACGGAGCACCCGCTCGTCTTGCCTCTTGGACTCGTCCCTTCTCATCACCTCGGGGACATGTCGCGGCTGTGACGTCACCCACACGCATCAGGAGATGCTCTGGAAGACTGGATCCCTGGTCAGATTTCAGGCTCATCAGAGACCGTTCCCGACTTGAAAATGGACTCTTTCTTCTGAGTCTAGAACCACGTGCTGCTGCTCATTTTAGTGAAAATTGAGGGGTGGAGACGGCAGCATGGGTTCCGAGCTCCCACGGGCCTGCCCAGCCCCCAGGGAAGCTGGGACGGATGGGTCCTGACACCCCCGCAATGACCCCGATGATCCAAGGAAGCGGGAGAGTGACAGCACACGCACATCTGCACTCATGCACATGCGCGCACACCTGCACAGGCACACGTGCACACACACAGCTGCACACACCAAGTCTCGTGCATACATGTGCACCTGCACACGCACATCTGCACATGCCTGCACACCACGCACCTGCACACACTCACCTGCACACACAGCTGAACTCACGCACATCTGCACACGCGCACACCTGCGCACATGCACACCTGTGCACCCACACATTTGCACAGCGCACACCTGCACGCGCACAGATGCCACAGAAAACCTTGAGGCGGGCGGTCTGGAGCGAGGCTCATAGGACTCACGGGAACGGGAAGCTGCCAACAGCAGGGACACGCTTGAATAGACAGAACCCACAAGCACAGAAACAGAAAGGACTCTCAGAGCCAAAGGCGACCGGCCCAGGAGGACAGACTTTCTTTCGCTGCGAGTTTTACTGTCAAGTGTGACTCTCGACGTCAGGGTGAAGTTGGATGACTGTGGACAGTGTCTCTGATCTTGTGGCCCCGTGGAGACCGGCAGTGGTTCACCCCGAGCCCTTGTGCCTGACGAGGGGCCGGGGGACCCAGGCCAGTGGCCCCTGCGATAAGCAGAGCACGACCAGGCCGGGCTGGGGAGGGTCCCCACTCCGAGGGGCCTGGCTGCAGCCACAGCACCCCCGCAGCCCTCACTCCTCGCCCCTCGGGAGACTTACACGTGCCGATTCCCGCGAACATCTCAGCAAACCGGGGATCCCTCTCCTGGGAGAAGATGGCGTCAGCCTTCTCCACAGGCTTCCCGGCCTCGTGGACTCCCGCTGGGAGGCTGGGGACAGGGACCTGGACATTAAAACACACCGCGTCCCTGTGTGAGGCACTGGCCTCCAGGCCCCCTCACCCCCGCCTTTTCTCCTCAAAAGACGGAGGAAGGACAGGTGGGCGCAAGCAGGGTGGCAGAGGAGCCCTGACGCTTACAGGGGACCCACCGGTGAAAAGAAAGGGGCACGCTCCAGGGGTCTGAAGTGGCCGCGCTGGTGGTGTCCGCACGGCCGGCCCAGGTCAGGGAGGCGAGGAGGGAG
This sequence comes from Solenodon paradoxus, assembly GCA_004363575.1. Taxonomy (NCBI): domain Eukaryota; kingdom Metazoa; phylum Chordata; class Mammalia; order Eulipotyphla; family Solenodontidae; genus Solenodon; species Solenodon paradoxus. The sequence continues at coordinate 76,088 of RJWH01004368.1, forward strand.
GGACGCCCACCCCAGCCCCAGGAGCGAGTCCGGGGTCGAGAGCCAGGCTCTCCAGAGCAGGGTGTCCGCGCTGCCACCTGTTCTTGGCTCAGCACGTAGGTGCAGGGACCCAGGGCCACGTCCTGGGTGGTGGGCGATGCCCGTGGGGCCCGGCGGGGGGAGGAGCCTGCAGAGCTCACCTGGGCCAGGTCGTAGGCTGGCAGCCCGTCACGCTGGTGCACCTCCAGTTCTGCCTGCTGCTGCTGGAGCTGCCTGCGGGCGTGGGCAGCACGAGGGGTCACCTCCCGCCCGCCGCTGCCCACAGAGCCGAGCCACCCCCACCGGGTGATCATCCTGCCACTTTAGGCCCCGCGTTCTCCAGCTGGGCTGCCCGTGATGACGACTTCTGACCTAGAAGTTCGTCTGCAGGGAGACGCCATACTGAAGTGTTTAAGGCACAATTCAGAAAGGTGGCACCACCCGCACGGAGGCTGAGGCCAGGAGTGCGAGGAGGCTCGGCGTGGCCCAGGGGCCGCGCTCTGGGAGACTCGGGCCCGTGGGCAGGAAGCAGGCCCGGGGTCAGGCTCAGCCCCGGGCCTCACGGACAGGAGTGGGTGGGAGGAAGGGCCTGCAGGGCCGGCAGAAACCAGGTCTGGGCCCGAGGCTGCGGCCACGTACTTGACATTGCTGTTGGTGCAGATGACGTACTCGATCTCGTCGGAGTAGGGGTTCTGGAAGGTGAAGCTGCTGGTGCGGATGAGCAGCCACTCACGGTTCTTGGTGCGGAAGCGGTACATGACTGACAGCACCTGGCCCTTCAGCTTCACCACCTGTGGGCACAGCGGGCGGGCGGTTGGCACCAGGGGGCAGGGCTGGGTGGCGGGGCCCCTGCCTCGCCTGAGCCTGAGCCTGGCGGCACAGCACGACGCACGGCCCGTGTTCGAACGGCCCCGTGGGCCAGGGCGCCCCTTCTGCCGAGGCAAGGAGGACGCTCTGGCTAGGCGCTCGCCCTCTCCGCTGTGAGCTGACGGCTGCAGGTGTGCGGGTGCGCGGGCACGAGGCCCCGTCTTCTGCAGAAGTGGGAGGAGCCCTTCGGGTCTGACCCTCAGGGCCCGGGAGGGCGTGACAAGCTCACACCCCGGACAACACGACCAGCAGGATGCAGGGCCCCTGAATCAGCAGAGGCATGAAGGCCGGGCCAGGCCAGGCCGTGTCACCGGGGCCTTTGCCTCAGTGATGTCTGTGCCTGGAAATGAGCCCCAAAGGGCGACAGATGCCTGAGGGTTCGGCAGGACCCTCCCCTGGCCCTGTGTGCTGTCCTGTCACCAAGCTGGCAGCCAGGGAGGCCCGTGGCCCAGAGCCTCCCCTCGGGCAGGGCACAGGTGGGCCGCCAGGTCACCAGAGTCGCTTCAGACTCAGTGCTGCGAGCTCCCAGGAGGCGGCGTTTTGGGGACAGGTCGGGGACGGTGCCATGCCCACCTGGGCCATCCAGCACCATTCTCAAGACTTGGGGTCCAAGGCCGCCGGCAGCAAGGAGCGGAAGCCCGCAGAACGCGGGCAGGGCTCTAGCCGTGCTGTGTCTCTGTGACAGTGACAAGGCCGCGGCCACACAGTGGGGGTCTGGATCCAGCCTGAAGAATGAGCAGGTGGCTCACACGGGAGCTGAAGCAGACGGTTACCCTTCCAGCACCGCCTGGACGGAGTGCTGAGCAGGACGGGAGCGGCCTGGGGCGGCGCAGTCGAGGGGGCCTCGGGTGTGGGCAGGGCGCTCATCCCACGAGCGATGCCCCAAGGACAGGTGTCAGTCACGGGGTGCGGGGTGAGTGGCCCCGAGTGGAGAGACACCGGCAGGTCTCCAGGAACCCAGGGTCGCGTGACCCACGTGCGGTCAGCAGGTGTGAGGTGGCTCGGGGCTGGACGGGGACGCTCAGTGTCAGCGGGGGGCTGTGGTCTGGGGTGCTGGTCAGTGGGACAGGGAGGGCATGGACCAGGTCAGGCAGGCCTGGGAGACTGTGTGGGAGTTGAAGGCCCCCCGCCCTCCTCTCCTGGGCGGCTGAGGAGAAATGCACCCATCTGAGGTTCTGGTCCCCAACAGTGTGGGTAGCACCTGGCTATGGGCAGGGGACTCAAGGACAGTCCGGCTGGAGCCGTCTCATAGGCCGGCCGGGCCTCAGGGACAGGCACCTGGGAAGTTCAGGGGAGGTGGGCTCAGGAGGGTTGGGACCTGGCCTGCGGGGGGACCGAGGGCGAGGACAGGCTGGCAACAGGAGGGGTGGTGCTGACACCATTACCAGGCGGCCAAGTGCTGTCTCACCAAGGCGACAGGCCCCTCACTCTGAAAACGGGACCTGAGACCCGTGAGTGGCCACTGTCCTGTTCTTCGGGGCATGGCGTGTGGCTTCCACCACCGACCGGGGCCCTCAGGTGCCTCCACGTCCCCTCCCCACGGCCGGGCTCCTCTCCGGAGCGCCGAGGCAGTGCCGCTACTGTCTCTGTCCCCTGTCACCTGGGCCACCACAGTTTTCTGCACATCGCTCGGCCTGAATCCTCAGAGGCCCCTCAGGGCGCGGTCGGGCACGGGCAGTCATCGGGGCGGCGTGGAGGCCGTGCAGACCGGCCCAGACCCACCTTCAGCGCCCGCCCGCCCTCCTGCCCGCAGCTCCCTCGCTCTCCCCACGGGCACCCTCTGCAGCCAACGTCTAGTGTCCTGACCTCTGCACCCACCATGCACACCCAGCCCCGCTGCCCCCCGGGGCAGCCCCGGCCTCTCCCACCCAGCCCCACGTCCTGGGGGCCTGTCCCAGGTCCTGCGCACCTGCTGGAAGCTGTCGCGCAGGTGGGCCTGGTCCTCCGAGTGGCAGAACTCCAGGATGTCCTTCCCCAGCAGGTCCTGCAGGAAGAGGGGGTTTGGGTGACGCGTCACGGCTGCACCACGGTGCTCGTCACTCCTGGTCCCTTTGCCTGCCCCTCAGCCCAGGGCTCCACTTCCTGCGGCCCGGCCAGGCGTCAGGGTACCGGGGGCTTTGTTTGCCTTGAGAGGAACAGCAGTAACACTTTCATCCAGAAAGAAGGCAGACAGCGCCAGGGAGACGTGGCTGGACGCAGCTGTTACCACAAAACACCAGCCCCGCCCACTCATGTCCCGCCCCACCCCGTGTCAACCCCAGTCCCATCCCGCCCCCCATGTCCCTCCCCAATGCCGGCCCCCAACCTGGCCCCGCCCCCACATCCTGCCCCCAGCCCCGTCTCAACACACCTCCCATCCCGCCCCCACATCCTGACTGCCCCCATGTCCCTCTCCCGACGCCCCGCCCCCATGTCCCACCTGCGGTTGGTACCCAATGACACTGATGCACCGCGGGTCCACGAAGGTGATGACCCCATCCGAGTTGTGCCGGGAGAGGAACTCGGTGGGCACCGACATGACGCTCATGTCCACGCAGACTGGAGAGCTGGTCACCTGCAGGGCAGCCCCAGCAGGCGAGGGCTGACGGCTGACCGGACGGGCCTGGCCCTCCCGTCGTGCCCGGAGTCCAGTGGCCCCAGCAGCCGTCACCCTCGGCCCAGTGGCAGGGCCACTTCCTTCCACAATGGGGACTGACCCGCCGAGTCTGGGGCCGTGAGCATCTCAGGGGCGGTTCCCGTGTCAGACCAGGTCCCCTTCGCAGAGTACACACAGCGCCGGACAGATGGGCGCGAGTACCCGAGCTCCGGGCCGAACCCGCTCCTTCCTCCCCGTCCACGCGGAGCCGGGGTTTCCCAGAGGCCCAAGGGCTTCTGCGCTTGTCGGGATCGGCAAGTACCGGACACCGACCAGAGACTGGCGGCCTCCTCCCTGTCATAGGCCGTGAGGACAGCGCCAGTCGCGCTGACCAGTGACCATGAGTGTCAACACTGAGGGACCCGCACCTCTGGCACCACGGGCATGTGTGAAAACAGACCCACCCTGCCCCCGGGAGCTCGGGCACAGTGACCATCGACATGAAGGGCTTGCAGGGTGAGGGGCGCGACCCAGCAGACTGGTCATCTCAGCTGGATCGCTGGGTAAGTGCGAGGACACAGACGGGAGGGAGATACCAAGGAGCCGGGCAGAGGCAGGGCCTGGGGTCACCACACGAGGCGCAAGGGGACGTCCTTCATCCGGGCACCGTGGGGACATTCGCTGAGAGGCTGCCCACCTGGTGAAGCTCGGGGCCTCTGCCTTCTCTCCTGCATTCGGCCTCCCCGCCCAGCAGGACACCCAGTGGGAGGTCAGAACAGCCACCTGTCCTTGGAGGGAGGGCTCGGCCCCTCACCTGCAGTCTCCCGATGGCCACGAGGCAGTATTTGCTCCCCTGTCCTACGTCCGCGTCTTCCTCGGGGATAGTCATTCCTGAAACGAGAGGCCGGCATCACCCCTGGCACCAGGGCAGGGCAGCCCGGACCCTGGCGGCGCGTCTCGTCTGCGCCGCGGAGAGCACGTCGAGACGGGGCTGGGAGCGCAGTGCAGCACAGCCAGGAGGCTGGCTGGGGCGTCAGTGAGAAGTCTGCCTGCCGCCGGACCTCAGAGCCAGGACAGATGAGGTCCCCAGCAGCCGCCGGGAGGGGCACACACATCCTGCACGGCCGCCTTGCAAGACCTCGCAGGCACTGAGTGGGTGACGTGGCGCCCCATGGCCTGAGTGCCCCTCGCCCCACGGCCGGGACAAGTGGCTGGGGCCAGAGTGGATGCCACGCATGGGTCTCCGCCGGACTCGGGGCAGGGTGGGCGAGGCCAGGCCCCCAGACAGAAAGGACTCCCCTGGACCACGACACAAGGCGTGAGGGTGCGGTCCTGGGTGGAACCTGGGCCCCTGGCGGGGGAACCACAGACCCTCCTTATCCCACCGTCCGCCGCAGTGTGGCTGAGAACGTCTAAGTCCTTCCAGGGCAGAAGTCAGACCCTGTGACATTCAACCAGGATGCGTGACGAGTGACCCAGACAGCGGCCTGCCCATCCTAACCACCCGCCTCACTGTCAGAGTCCACTAGAGTGACCATGCGCAGGGGGCTTTATGCCCGTCGAGAAGATGGAACAGAATGAAACAGTCCCAACTAGAGACGCCGAGAGAAGAGCTGCCAACAGGCTCACTGTAGGCGGCTTTCAGAACCACGATGTCCAAGGTTAGCTCTGCCCCCAGCTTTGCAGAATCGAAGTGGAAACGTTGCAACTTATTAAGCAAAGTTTGGCCTTCATGTGGGCGAGGGCTCTGGAGGGTGAATGGCATCCAAGTTTCCGGAGTCCTCCATGAGCGGGTCTGTCTAACTCGACGGCTCGGCCCGGCAGGTCCTGTGTTTGCAGGGACCACAGCCTGGCCCCGCGTCGGCGCTCACGTGGTCCTGCGATGCCACTTCAGATTATTCCAGATATTTGGGTTTTCTGTTCTGCAGGCATTGCTGGTGGAAGAGCCTCAAGCAGCAGCACATGATCTCACCACGAGGCTGACGGAGACAGCGTTCCCAATTAAAAGTGGGCAGGAGCCTGAGTTACTGCCAGGAAGACAAACAGGCACCGCGTGGAGACTGCAGCGTCTGGGGGTCGTGGGGCGGGACCACCTGCAGAGCCAGGGTCCCCTGACCGGAGCCCCCAGGGACGCAGCGAGATGACCGCGCCCACCGCACCCTGCAGGTCACATAGCCACGCGGCCCGGGCCTGTCTGCTGCCGGAGTGGGGAGCAAGTGGGGCCAGCCACCCCGCGGGCTCCGGGGCTCAGATCCGCCCGCTGCGGAAGGCCCGGGGCGGGGTGGGGGTGTCCACACGAGAGGACAGAAGGCAGGTTCGTGACAGGGGGCACGAAGCCTAGAATAGGGACGGGGAGCCCGGAAGGGGGGACAGGGAGCCCGGAAGGGGAGACGGAGAGCAGCAGCTGAGGGGCATGGCGTTTTCCCTCTGGAAGGGGAAACTGCCACTGACTGGTTAGGCCGCAGGGTCCCGCCACCCTGGGCTGTGCATGGATGGGCATAGTTCTCCAGTCACCAGACACAGAGAAGGGCTATGGGACGGGCCGGCCTGAGGATGGCGCCACTAGGACGTCAGGCATGTTTCTGTCCGGCCTTCTGAGCAAATTCGGACATGACCGATGACCGGGTGAAGGTCAGAATCGAATGACCTGGATGTCCTTGAAGCCAGCGGCCCGTTGGCACGCAAGCGGCACGGCCTGCACTGACTCGGAGGCCAGTCTGACCTCCTGTGCGCAGAGCAAGTGCACTGGGCGGCCGGAGACGGCTCTGGGGCAGCACGGCGGTGGGAAGGGAAATCGCTACCTTTTATCTTACAACCTTTTGCAAATGAAAATAATGAGTTTGCGTGTGGACTTTATTTTTAAGATTTTGTAGGTCTTCTAAATGTTTTAATGATGAGGCCTTGGTGCGTCCTGCTTGGGACGCGGCTGAGCTGCCTCCTCTGGCCAAGGGCAGCCTCATACATCCCAGGGGCCAGAGTTCACGTGCTGGGTCCAGGGGGAACGACCAAGATGAAGAACTAAATAAAAAAAGTTGAAGTGCTTCTTCCTCCTCCCCGCCTGCCTGCCCTTCGTTGCTGCCGCACCTTTCCTTTAAAAATGCTGCTTCTGTAGCAATTAATACATGTTAATACCAAATACGCCGCTTCGTTACAGTGACGTGAAAGTGAAGACCACACGGCGCTGGGCACCGACGGGGTCCCCCGACACCGCACAGTGCGCCTCCTCTCGGCCTGAAGGGAGCAGGGCCCACGGGCACATTCCCCATAAACCTGGGCGTGACGCCTCCACTTCCCTGAGCCCCACCTGTGCCGAGAGCCAGGAGATGTCCTTCGGACGGGCCGAGGGCTGCAAGGAGCCTTCTCCCGGGGGCAGGTCCAGACTTGCTCCAGGGACTAGTGTCCACCGCCCGGAGTCCACCCCCAGCTGTGAGTGGGTGACTGTCGGTACAGGTCACTGCTGCCTTTCCACTTCACCTTCTAGGAGCCAACCCCGCTGACCCGACAGGGTCCCGAGGTTGGTGGGCCCCCAGCCCTGCCTGGTGGGAGGCGCGCACGGGGGGCTAGCAGGCACCCCTGCCCTCCCAGGGCAGAGGCTGCCCTCCGTCACCTCCTCCCTCTGCTGTCGCCTTCCCCTCGGCTCAGGTCCACGCACGCCCCTCCGCCCACCGTGGGCCCCAGCCTCTGGCAACAGGACACCAGCAGTCCCCTCAGCGCAGACGAGCTGGGCACCCTCCACGGCTGCTGTGGCTTCTGGGAATCGGACCTGAGTGCGCATGTGGAGTGAGCACGTGGCCTGTCGCTGCCATGCTGGGGACGCGGCCCACTTCCCAGGGGACCATCGACTGGGCACAGTCATGTCCCCACCAGGCCCGAGTGCCACTGCGACTTGGTCCACTGGTCCAGGTTCACGCTCTGAGCACCTGCTCCGTGCCGACACCTGGTGGCCACGGGCACTTAGCAGAGAGGAGCCCGTCCTCCAGGCTCTGCGAGAGGACAGGCAGAGCACGGCGTTCGACCCGCTCTGAAGGGACGCCAAGGAGGGGAGGGCCGCTTCCTGGCAGGACCTTGCTTTATCCAAGAGGCGTCTGTTAGTGGGGTCACCCCAGACACTTTGGGGGCTCGGTGGTGACAGCCCGGTTTCACAAGCTCGCTCTGGCCTACGCGCAGCGACATTCCTGCGGGAGCGTCCTCACTGCTGCCAGGTGTTGCTGACAGCGCGGCCCAGTCACAGGCCCAGTCACAGCGCAGCGAGGACTGGGGACGGCCGTGCGGGCAGAGCGGACGCTGGCACTGCCCCGCTGACCGGCAGGATCCGCGGCCCAGGCGGGCGCCCGGCGCCTCCTCCCTTTGGCACAGGACATCGCTCCCGGTCCAGCTGATGAACTCAGCGCGAGCGTCCAGCTGCCCGGCCACAGCGCGCTTCCGGAGCGTTCTCCAGGAGAACGGATATGCTTTAGACAAAAGGAAAATGTCTCTGTCCGAGTGCGTTGGGAATCCAGCCACCACAGGCCTTTCCGAGCGGAAGGGCCAACCTCAGAGGAGACTCTCACAAGCTTCCCAAACCGTTGTGTGGGCGCCTCTGTCTCCGGGGACCGTGAGGTCCTCGGGGAGACGCTGGCAGCAGGTGTTTGTACTCGGGGCTCTTGATGGCCTGGCCCCCTTGCAGAGATCTGAAGTAAAATGTGCTCTGGCCTGAAAGAAACTGAAGCCACCTGAGTAGCCACCTGTCCCCCTCACTGTGGACCTCCTGAGTCTGAGCTCGGGACGTGTGGTCAGAGGACAGAGGCTGCTGTGAACAGGGCATAACTGGAATTCGGATGTGGCCGGTAGGAGGACAGAGCTGACCCAGCCGCAGGTCCCTGGCTTGAAGGGACGCCCCCTGGGAGTGTGGGGAAGGGAGGCAGGCTGGCTCCTGAGGTCAGCAGGGAACAGGCAATGAGGAAGACGGTACACTGTCCTCACGCCTCCTGGAAGGCGGTTTCTCAGTCTCAGTGACTCCCACCCTGTCCCCTGCCCACAGGTGCAGACAAGTGGCTCCTTGGACAGGCAGCAGGAAAGTGAAACTTTTCTCTTCTGCCTTCTCTGGGGCCTGATATCTAACCAGAACCCATGTGCATGGTGACAGGTCCGTCTCTGCACTCGGCAGTGGACACGGTCCAGGCCCTTCTCTCAGGGTGGGGGCGCCATCCCAGCGCAGCGCAGGGGGCCAGGGCTGCCACGAGGAATCCCAGCGGGTGTTCCCGCTGCACAAAGAGGCCTTCTCAGTTAAAACAAGGAGAGGAAAAAAATCCCAAGTCAAGTGCCCTGCGTGACTCAAGAGAACGTCGTATTGTGAAAAAGGCACAGACTTAACTCAGCAGGGATAGAGTTCAGATGAAAAGTGCAATCACGGGCTATTTTAAGGATTTAATGGGAATCGTGAAGAGAGGATCTGGACTGAGAAATTCTCCAAGAAGGTGGACGGAAGGATGAAGAAACAACAATGATGAGCAGATCTCAGTGGCAGGGAAAACAGCCCCAGGAACTCTGTGTGGCGCTTGCCGTGAGCGGGGCAGAACGGGAGGTCCCGCAGCTCCCGGCAACCGTGAGGTTGGCAGGTGTCCCCAAGGTGAGAGCTGGTCTGCGCAGCGAGAGCCCTGGCCCCTGAAAGTCTGCAGGGACAGGCCTACACTGGACACATTTGGGCTCCACGGATACGGCAAAACCACCGACAAGCGTCATTCGGGAACGGGCGCCGCACGGGAAGACGCTGGCCCGGACCTCCGGCACCGAGCCCCGTCTGCCCGGGCCCACGGACCGCGCGCGGAGGGACGTGCTTTTCCTCGCCGTCCTCCCGCCTGACGTGTACACAGCTCACGCTTTCGCAGTGACCAGCGATGTGTCCACACACAACCGATTCGCCCCTCAGAGCACTGCTGGCAGCGCAGCCCTGGATCTTCAGAGCAGACACCTTGAAGGCCTGCGAGGAGACGAAGTCCACGCGCTTCGCTGTCCCACCGTCCCGACTCGTCGCGGCCACTCGACAGGAAGCAGAGACGGCGTCGCGCTGCTTTAACTTCCGACGAGCAGACGCTGAACGTCCTCCCGGCGCTGCGTGCGTGTTTGTTTCCAGCACTGCACACACCTCGCTCCTTCCTCCCAGTTGAGCGGAAACGCACCTTGGTCCCAACTGCTCTCCGGGGTGATCCCGTGTCACTGAACCCCATTCACGTGACAGCCCGTCAAATACTTGAGGACACAGGTCATGTCGTCTCAGCTTCTCCAAGACAGACACCCTCCTTCTATTGTGGCGAAGTTCAGGGGAGTCGCTGGGGCCTGCAGGTGGCCGAGCCCCACAGGACCCACGGCTTCAGTGACCGGGACCAGGCCGTCCCATGAGGACGAGGGCCGGACCCAAGGAAGGCAGCAAGTGGGGCTCGGGGCAGAGAGAAATGGACACCGGAAAGCTCGTTCTCAGCAGGCAGCGGGTCATACACACATGTACACGTGTGTACACGTCATATCTGTTCCTCGTGCAGCAACAGAGCAGGGTGGGCCCAGCCTAGCACAGTCACGCCTCCCAAGCACCTGCTTCTCCTCGGGGGCTGGGAGAACCACCAAGATAAACAAGGAAATGAAAATGTGAAAATGTTTCTTCTCGCTCTCCGCCTGCTGCCCTCCGGCCGCCTGCTGCCCTCCGGCCACCTGCCCCGTGGTCCTTCACCATCGCAGTCTCTGAGATGTAATCCACATACTGCGAAACCGCCCTGCAGAGCGTGCCGCCCAGGGGTTTCCAGGTTTGTGGCGCTACCCTGCAGGTTCCAGGACATCCCGCCGCCTGGGAGGGCAGCACCGTCCCCGCGAGCTGTCTCCCCGCCCCGGCGCCCCCGCCAGATGAGTCGCTCATCTGGACGCGGTGCATAAACGAGAATTGCAGCGCCCGGGGCCTGGGGCCTCTCCTGTCCACTTCTCCCATGTCCGTGAGGTTGCAGGGATCTCCCATCACGCAGGGAGCGCGCTACCGTTCTGTCGTGGAGGCTGGTTCGCCGTGACACCAGCTCTACTCAGGCGGACGGAGCCACCGGGGCTGGTGCTGCTGGGAACGCGCGCGGGGTCTCTGTGGGCACCGCGCGTCCACTGCCTCCAAGCCACCTGAGTGAGACCCCAGGCCCCGCCACTGTCATCACCGTGGAACCGAAAGGCTGTCCCCTCCCCAGCAGCCCCGCGGGGGCCCGCTGCTCCAGCCCTGCAGCCTCCGCTGTGCCCAGGCTTCCACCTGTGCAGGGGCACCTCCTGGGCTCCACCTGTTTCCTAACGACCTGACCACCCTCAGGCCTCAGGCCACTCTGGCCGCACAGGCCCTGCTGACAGTCCACCCCGGCAGCTCAGGTCACCCTACAGTCGCCCTCTTGGAAACCTGTTTCAGGGAGCAGGACGGTCCATGACAAAGCCACACCTACAAGGGCTGCTGCCCGCGAGCTCAGGTGTCCCGCCGTGGGGGGCGCACGGTGCGGGCCGCTTACCTGCCGGCGGCCAGGCCTTGATGTAGCCGGTGCAGTGGACCACCGCGTACTGAGCCTCCCCCTCCTTCACAGGGCCCAGGCCGTTCCTGGGGGTTCAGAGAGCCCGTCATTCCCTGGGGGGGGCGGGGGTGACTGCTGGGGATGGGGTCCCATCGCCCGTGGGTTTGGTGGGCGCCTGCCCTCCTGTCGCCTCTTCCACAGGGGCTCCAAGCCCAGGGGCTCCTCCCACCCTCATGTCCACCCTGTGGTCCTCTATATGCTGAGCTGTCAGGCTGACCCTCCTCAGGACGAGGGGACCCCAAAGGCCAGGGACCCCACTGACCTGAATCTCTTCCGCATGGTGGTTATCCTGTTGAGAGGAAGGTGGTCCAAAGGAGCATTCCCACACCTGTGGGGACAAAGAGGAGCAGGAGGGGCTGCGGTCAGCGTCTGCCGGGCTCCCGGTGTCTTCAGCAGACCCGCGGCCCACCTCCCTCTCAGCACCAGGCAGCTGCGGGCCCGTGGGCCTGCACGGCCACTGAAGGCATGAGAGGGACACACTTTGCCATCACACAGGCACTGTCTCGGGCACAGTCCCGGCTCAGCCTGGAAGTCAAGATGGGAACATGCCATCCAGCACATGCTGGTGGAGGGGTTGGTGGCGCCTGGAGGGGTCAGGCCGACAGGCCTGGCAGGACAGCTGGAAAGTGAGGACACAGCAGCCGACGGGTGGGAACGTGGACTGGTGGGCGCCGCCCGGGCACACACCTCATCCTGCAGATGAAGGACCTGCGCGAGCCCATGCACATGCGCATGGATGACTGCTGCCCCTCCTTCTTGACAGTGCCCGTCTTCAGGTCCAGGATCCGGCCTGTGGGGATAAGGACAGGAGCGTCAGCCTCAGCTGCCAGCCCAGTGTCCTCCTAGTGACGCGCCCGCAGACAGAGCGTCCGGGGCCTGATCTTCCCTGGCAGGAATGGCGAGCGATGCCATCCCAGAGGCTCTGAGGCCTGTTTCCCCTCAGGGCCACCACCTGGTGCCACCTCGCCAGCTCCCTGGTGTCTGCAGGTCACGTGGCTTCCATCCTGCCTTTCCTCTGTCTTCCTGCCCCGTCCGGCTCCACAGCCCCCGCTCCCGGAGCCCTGGCGCCCCGCACGGTAGGGGAGGCCCCAGGTTGGACACCTGTCTGCCCCCTCGAATGGCTTCTTTGAACCAGCACTCAGTGTGAATCGTATTTGCCTCATCGACCAAATGGCAAGGCTCTCAGTCCCGAGGGTGTGTGGGATTCCAGGGCCACTCTGGGCGAAGAGCCGCCCAGCCACGCCAGGAGGGAGCGAGGCGCACGGTGGCCCCACCTGGGCCGGGCCCGGCACTCTGCTTCCTCGGGCTCTGAGCCCTGAAGGACACGTGGAGCCCCAGATGCAGGCTCCCACACGGCAGCCTCACTGGATCTGCACAATTTCAACAGCGCAGAGATGCCGGGGTGCATGCGGCCTCCCCGGCACAGACTGGCCAGGTCCCAGATGGCAAGACAGACGCAGCTCCCGCCTGTGTCTCGGGAGGGCAACAGGCCCCTGAATTTCTGGGTCGTGGTGCCCTCATCGGGAAATGGGCTGGGGTGCCTGACTGAGGGCCGGGAAGACCTGAGGGGTGCCCACGTGGCCAGTCGTCCCTCTGAGAATCGGGGTGTGGGGCTGCGACCCTGGGGCAGCCTGTAAGCCGAGGGGACAGCGTCACAGCTGGGCTGTAGCCTGAGCCGCAGGTCGCACCATTCTCAGGACAGCGGGCAGGCTGGAGGGTTCTAGAATGATGCACAGAACAGTCTCCGAACCAACAGCTGAAGAACTTTTCTTCCTCCTGAAATACGATTTTCATTCTAAAACTGAGTAACCTTTTTATAAAAGCAAACACACACCGAGTAAAACCCAGTCACCCGCTGTCCAGAAATCACGAGCGTCTCGGCCGAGCTCCTGCATCTTGTCCCGCGTGCCAGCTCTCCTGTAACGATCGAGGCCTCCTGTATCCACTTCCCACTCCGTCACTACCGAACCGGGACTTCTCCGGGACACACTGTCTGAAAGCTCACAGTGCTGAGCTGGCAGCTTACTGGCTCCGGGTTCTCTGCGTAACAGCTAAGTCGCAGCAAAAACTGGTTGGAACGTCCGTGCCATCCCCGGAGGGCAACCAAAGGGCACGGCCCTGCTCCAGGGGGCGGCATTCTTCTCATCTCGTCTTTCCTTCTACCGTCCTGGGCCTCGATCCCAGGGTCAGGGCTTTTCGTGGCCGGGACCTCGCGGCTGAACCAAGGCATGCACCCAAGAAGGGCGCTGTCCAGGCTGTGAGCGCCCGGCCCCCACCCGGCGAGCCCTGCGGCCCGCACAATGACCAGCAGTGTTTGCCCGCAGGAAACGGGAAGCGAGATGACAGAGCTTGGGGTTTTGAACCAGAATTCTTCTAAAATGGTTGAAAAGCATAAAACGCTGTGGACTGGTCTTACTGCCGCTTTTGGGATATTTATCAAAACACAGAGTCATTCATTCATGCACCGTCTAGGCCATTTTCATGCTGAAGGTGGAGGCGGGCGGCCCGGACAGAGACCACAAATCCACAAAGCAAAACACTTCCTGTGCGGCCCTGCAGCGCTTCTGACGCCGACCTGGGCCCGAGACCCCGATAGCACGGGGTGGAGGCCCTTCTCTGTTCAGCGCGCTGACTCCTAAGTGTTGTGGTCAGCAGCAGCCTTTCGCAAAAGGAAGCATCAGCAGTTTTTCTTGGATAAGCTCACAAAAGAAGGCTCTGTGCTCGCGAATGGCTCTCCGACTACAGCAGAAACACAAATAGAAATCTGAGCAGTTGCATCAAAGGAACCCTTACAAAAGCTAGAAACATTCTATCTTGGTTTCGAAAGAAGGAAAACGAGAGAAGGATGAGCAATAAAAGCAAAGCGATGAAAAATATCTGCCATTCCAGAAACGCGGCCCTGGAAAGGCTGGAAGTCGCTGGTGTGCGCTGTCCCCAGCCCCGAGGCCGACGTGGCTGTGCTCCCGGGTGGAGCCTGCCTTCCTGCTCCCATGGTGGCCTCCTTGCTGCAGTGGGCGTTCGGGCACATGGAGGCCAAGACAGCACCCTGCCCCTTTCTCAGCCCAGAGCAGGGCTGCCCCAGCTCCTGTCCAGAGTCTGCACCGCTAGTGCTTAATTGTGAAGGGCAAAAAGGACCCCCCCAACCTGGCATCGTGATTGGCTGAGGTTTGGGCACTTGACACAAGCTGAGCCAATCACAGCACCCCACCCGCTCCTTGTCTATAGTGATTGGTTGAGGTCTGAGCACTTGACACAAGCTGAGCCAATCACAGCACCCCACCCGCTCCTTGTCTATAGTGATTGGTTGAGGTCTGAGCACTTGACACAAGCTGAGCCAATCACAGCACCCCACCCGCTCCTTGTCTATAGTGATTGGTTGAGGTCTGAGCACTTGACACAAGCTGAGCCAATCAGCAAGCCAACAACTCTCTGTCGATGGTGATTGGTCCCAAAATGAGAAGAGGATCCAGCAGGCCAATCAGAGCCCTCCACAGGGAACATGTGCCACTTTCTACCTAGGCTGTCTTCTTCCTTAGGAACCCAATACGGTTTTTTCAAGATTTCAGCTTAATGGAAAACCGGAACTCAAAACAACAAAACTGACTTCAAAAAATCACTGAAGACGCGAACACACTTCGATGCTTTGGCCCCATAAGCCCCTCTGATGTCTCAACGAGTTCAGTTACTTTCTGCAGCCACGCCACGTCCAGGGCCAGTCCCGACACCCCCGAGGGGTCACGCTGGGGACACCGAGGTGGCTGGCATTTTAAATTCAGGGTTTAGAAACACAACTGTGAGATGAGCATCGCTCACTCATGCTGCCAGAGCCGGCAGCACACTTGGCTTTGAGGGGCCGGGCTGTCCGGGGAGGCCCCACGAGGCCCCAGAAAGCGTGCTGGGGAGAGGCGGCCGCTGGCAACAGCCTGGTGCTCACAGAGCAGATGGGATCCCCGACCGACCCCAGAGTGGGCTGTTTCCAGGAGGGACCCGGGGCGCCACCCTCCTCTGACCCACTTGCCTTTCTGCCCAAGGATGCAACTGGGGTTGGGAGTCCAGCCTGAGCCCATGGACAGAAGAGACAGAAAGGCTGCTGGAGCGCTGATAGCACGAAGGGACACACTCGGCACGGGCCATGGAGCGCTGATGGCACGAAGGGACACACTCGGCACGGGCCAGCAGTCTCTGCCCGTGACCCCTCTCCCTCCGAGCCACTTGGGAGCCAGAGGCCGGCAGCAGGGCACACAGGGGCCGGCCTGCGCAGAGGGAAGGAACAGCGGCAGCAGTGACAGCTGCTGGGCTGGGGGCCACACGGGGCAGCGCTCGGCCTGGGGACGTACCCCTCGCCCCTCTAACTCCCTCAGGCACCGCGCTGCAAGCCTGATGTGGGGGCTGCGCTGCTTGTCACCCCGCTGCCCCTTGGCCCCCGCCTCCCCCGCGGCCCCCCCCCCCACGCCCGTCAGTGTGGGGAGGTATGAGTACAAATCCCTCACTCTGTTTGGAACTGCTGGGGAGTGATTTAAAGAAACACATTCTTCCTAGGGTGTCATGCTACAAAAATGTCAGCAATGCGAGCCTGCGGGCCGTCACGGGTGGCGAGCCGAGGCCTCCACCGCTTCCCCGCTGGAGAGCAGCCACTGGGTGATGGGAAGGGACTGGTCACACACAGCCAGGGGGACCTCAGGTGCCTCCTCCCTGCCAAACTGCAGTGCAGTGATGGAGAAATGCAGAGGTCACGGGAAACACGTGCACTCAGGCAGGTCAGTGGGGGCTCAGACCAGAAACGTGGCGTCTGAAACGTGGTGCTCAGGTGCCGTGAGCCGGAGGCCGTGGAGAGGAAGCTGTGCCCTGTGCCTGCGAACTGCAGGTCCAGTCGCCTGACACTCCTGGAGCTGCGGCCAAAGGAGAGAAGCCAGACCCTGCACGGAAGGAGTGGGGGACGGGGCCACGGTGGAGAAAGTCCGTTTCAGGAGCTTGGCTCTGCCCACAGCCCTTGCAGCCGCAGCCAAGGCGGGGGCTCAGGAAGAAAGAAAAGGGGGTTTGATCCTGCAAGGCAGGCGTGGCAGGCTGGGCCTGCAGGGTGGGTCAGCCGCCACCATTCCCTGAACACGTGCGCAGGGAGACGCCTTTCGAGATTCCGACCCCACAGCTGAGAACACATGGCGACCAGGACGGGGAAATCGTGATGTCAGGATTAAAAACCCAAATGCAGCGGCAAGCAGTGACCCTGTGGGAACCAGGGTACGGTGAGACATTCCCCCAAAATCACAGGGAGAGAGGAAGCTGCCAAACGGGGGGGCGGGCACAGCACGGGTGGGGACTTGGCGGTGGATGACGGGAATTTGTCGCAGGATCGGGCCTAGTTCCCCTTCCTTCTGGAAGCATCTGGACCCCACGCAGGGTGTGGCAGTCAGCATGGCAGCCCCCAGTACCGGACAGAGCAGCCTGCCTTGCGGCTGGACATCCAGCCGGAGACCGCGAGCCTGGAGCTGCGGGCGAGGGCGGCACCAGGGTCCCAGCCGGAGCTGGGGGAGATGCCGCAGTGGGGCCCTGAGCACGGAGGGGCCATTCGGCCACATGCGGGGTGCTGGGGGGCCGAGGGGCCCCAGAGAAGGGTTTGAGCAGCAGTGAAACCAGACGTGGACATGAAGACGCGTCCATCTGCGCAAATTCCACAGGACAGACCGGAGAGCGCAGGAAAAGGCAAGTGAGCTTGAATTCGGAGCAGAAGAACCATTTACAAGGGAATTCAGAGGCACGAAGGGTTTTGCGAACAAAGAGGGTCAGTGAGCTGTGGGCCCTCAGCCCGAATAACATACGTGTAGCGAGAGTCCAGAAACAGAGCGGAGTGTCGGGACATAAACAGCCGTGACAAATGAAGGTCTGACACGCAGCCGAGAAAAACTGACCCTCAGAGCAAAGGCGCCAGGAAGTCCCGGGCACACGAAACAGAGAGAACTAGGGACTCATAACCACGCTGTCCGACGCCCCGTGACAAGGGAAAACCGTCACTTTACCACTGAGCCGCAGGGGCGTGTCTCAAAGGGAAAACCTCAAAGCGCCGAGGAAAAAGAGGTGTTTGGTACAGAGGGCCGGACACGGACGACAGACTTCTCACAGGAACCCGTGCAGCAGACGGAAAGACGCGGGGGCAGAGACAGCACGAGAAACAGACGACAGACCAGCCTTCCTCACACACGCAGATGCGAAGCTGCTTCAGCAAAACGTCAGCAGGTCAGCAGAGTATGTTGAAGGCTAACACGTGGCATCCAAGTGGAGTCAATCCGGGAAAGAAAATTTAAAATTCAACAACAGGTCCGCCCTGGTGGAGCAGCGGTTAGATCAGTCGCCTCCAAAGGACTCAGTTCACACACCTCCGGGTTCGAGTCCCAGGTCCAGAGGAAACAACCAGTGTCAACAACTAAATAGAAATAAAGATGCTTCCTCCTCCTCTCTCTTCCTGCCTATTTGCCTTCACACCTACCTGCCCCTTTTCTTTAAAAACAAAACTCAACATCGGAACAGACAAAATAGGAAAAACCTCCAAGGTGTCACACGCATGTTGGACAAAATCCAATACCCATTCCCGACAAAAACACGGAACTGTGAGTGGCAGGCGCTGGCTGACAGCGACCCGGGCCTCTCGGAGCAGGGCCGCGTCGCGAAAGGCTGAGCCGTTCGTGTGTCAGAAGGCGGTGCCCTTGCACCGCTTCACGCCCAGGTGACCGCGCGAGCCTGTGCACTCAGACAAGAGAAATGCCGCCTGTTTAAGCTGCCAGTAAACAAGAAGCTGTTTACGTACCGCTTACAACAGCAGAGAGACGCGAACACTAGAGACGGACCTGACGGAGATGCTGAGGCCCCTGCGGCACCGTCACTCAGGGTGCGGGGGACAGCCCAGCGGTTGGAGGGTCCAGGCTTGGTGAGGACTCTCCTGCGGACCTCAGTCCGAACGGCTCAGGCCTTTGGGAGGAGTGAGAAAGGGACCTCCAGGCCCCGTGGAAACACAGGCCCAAGAAGACGGAAGCGACGCCAGAGAGAAGACGGAGCCGCAGACGCCGCCCGCCGCACACGAGATGCGGAGGCCACAGCTCAGCGGTGAGGGCACGGCGCCCACACGCCGAGGACGCTCCCCGACGGCAGGAGAGCAGTGCCCGCTGTCCTCACGCAGCTCCCCATGCTGTCCACGCAGGCGTCCCTCTCCTCGGTGCCCACAAAGCCACGCGCTTCCCAGCACCAGCCTGTCTTTTTGCACAAAAATGCACCTTGGACCATGTGCTCACTCGGGGCTCTGCACGCTCTGGTGCGCGTGTCTCTGGCCGGCCCTCCCGCAGCCAGGCCAGCGCCCGACGGTCCCAGGTCAGAGTGATGCTGTGTCAGGTCAGGGAGACGCCGTGTGTCAGGTCGGGGTGACGCTGTGTCAGGTCAGGGTGACGCCGTGCGTCAGGTCAGGGAGACGCCGTGCGTCAGGTCAGGGTGACACTGTGTCAGGTCAGGGAGACGCCGTGCGTCAGGTCGGGGTGACACTGTGTCAGGTCAGGGAGACGCCGTGCGTCAGGTCGGGGTGACGCTGTGTCAGGTCGGGGTGACGCTGCGTCAGGTCAGGGAGACGCCGTGCGTCAGGTCGGGGTGACGCTGTGTCAGGTCAGGGAGATGCCGTGCGTCAGGTCAGGTCAGAGGGATGCTGTGAACAGCCACGGGAGAGGAGTCGTCCTCCGTCCTCGCCAGGAAGGGTGCGGAGACCCACCAGGGTCATGTGCCGCCCCCGGAACCAGGGCAGGGCGGCGAGCAGGTCCCGCAAGGACGGGGCTGGAGCCGCTGTTTTCGTCAGTCAGCTTCCCTGAAACAGCAGGACACAGGCCAGACCAACGCGACGCGCATTTTCATCTGACCGTTTGGCCTGAGTCACAGCATTTCAGAGGGAAACGTGTCTCTTTTCAGTGAGGCAAGGGGAAAGTATTTTCATGGTCACGGTCATGTTGGGGGTTTTGAATCGAGTTATTTTTAACCGGAGCATTACCAAGCATGACCTCACGTGAGAAGGCTGCTGTGACGAACCGCGGGCAGGAAGCACTGAGCCGCTAGAGTCTGCCGGGAACAGGAGCCCGGAGGTCACGGCCCCAGGGCTCCCGTCTGCGCCTGGGAAGGTGGGAAGGTCTTGCGGCTCACTTCGCGCCAGATGCGGAGTTAAGAAAACAAGGCGTCTGCAAGGAGGGTTTAAAAAGCTGACGCTATAAGGTGAACGCTTTCTAAAGCAAAAAAGAAGCCAATGTTACTAATTCTTTCAGTGCTGCTGATTAGTTTAACACTTTGTATCTTTGTTGATCTTAGGAAATCTCTCTCCTGCCGTCAAACACAAGGGAAAGTGTTTTTCTTACTGATTCCAGGTTTTTCTTTTTGTTGGAGGCCTGGGGATACAGCGTCCCAGCCCTGATCACTTGGCCTCCTTAAACACACCAGCTGTCCCCAGTGGGGGAGCACAGAGAGGGGCCCCGCATTGGCATTATTTTTAATTTTAAAAAGTAATGAATTAATGTCAGATTATTTTATTTATTCCTTAAGGAAAGCCGGCAGCAGGCTGGCGGGAAGAGAGGAGGAAGAAGCATTTAGTTGTTCATTAGTCCCAGGCCCCAAACCCGGGTCCTTGGGCTGTACGTGGACGGCACTCAGACACAGGCAGAGCCACTGAGCCACCAGGGCGCCAGTGTTGGCTGAACGGCAGTGTCCCTTTTCTTTGTGAAAAGAAAGAGCCTTTGCAGGGCATCGGGTTAAACCGGGCACCCTGTCCGAGGCCAGTGCTAAGTAAACACCTGCAGGATGGATGGATGATGGGTGGATGATGGATGGATGATGGATGGATGGATGGATGGATGGATGGATGGATGATGGTTGGATGGATGATGGATGGATGGTGGATGGATGGATGATGGATGATGGATGGATGGTGGATGGATGATGGATCGATGATAGATGGATGGATGGATGGTGGATGATAGATGGATGGATGATGGATGGATGGATGGATGGGTGATGGATGATGGATGATGGATGGGTAGATGGATGATGGATGACAGATGGGTGGATAATAGATACCGTATGAATAGAACAATGGGAGAAAGGGGGTGAGCAGTCTTTGGTCCCCTCTCCTCCTGAACATGTAATGTGCTGAACCCCAGCATCGGCTGGAAGGGGGAACACTGTTCTTCTGTAACTAGGAAAAACAAATGTCAAAGTCTCCTCACCTTCCGTAGTCAATGGAGCCCAAATCCTAAGACACATTTAGACACTTTACGAAAAATAAAGTAGGGTAAGATTGGAAGTTTGTAAAAGCACCAGTCTTACCAGTGTTACACTGCCCCACACTTCGGTCAGGACAGCGAACGGAGGTGCACAATTCCGACCACAGTTGTCAACACTCATCCCGTGTCAGAGAGGGGAGCGCACTAGGGTCTGCGCCCCCAGGCCCGCCGACAGCACCCCTGGCCCCTCCAGCTGACGTCAGCGGCGTGTACCAGCTCCAGCCCTTCCGTGTGCTGTGACGCTGGCGTGGCAGAGATCTGCCCCAGCTGGAGAGCTGTTCAGGTTCATAACGCAATTTTCGACACAACATGGGAGCGGAAACACAAGCTGTGCAGCGGAGCGTGAGGTACGTACGAGCACAGCGAGGCAGCTGTACAAATATTTCCCAAGGAGCAGGAACTGAGTCAGCGCCACGGCGACCTCGGGACACCGTCTGAGGAGGCTGCAGCCTCAGGGGCGTGGATGCAGGGCCCGAGCAGGGTCCGTCCCGCGTCCACCGAGACTCTGCCCACCCTCAGATGCCTTTCCTGGTGACCTCGGTGTCAGACGCACAGCCTGGCATTCCCAGGGGCCCACACCAAATAAACATCCTTTCTCCCCACCACAGCACTCTTTTTCTGCCTCGCACGCCAGAAACCAGGAAGGGCGTGAATAGCTGACTCAGAAAAAAGCAGGCTTTTTGCCACGTTTCTCTAGGTCACGGCAAGAGCAGACTGCTGAGCACTCGGGGCTGCAGACGCGGCCTCCGTCCAGACACACCCGGGCAGCCCGAGGAAGACAAGCTACATGTCTGCAAGAACGGAGCTCGTGAAGGCTCTTCGTGACCAGCGCTGACAGCAGACCCTCCGTCCAGGTCGGCCGTGGGCCCATCGGCGGCCTTCTCTGCGGGGCTCCCACGCTCACAGTTCCGGCCACCTCTTGGCAAAGTGTCGGGGGCCTCGCTGCCTGCCCAGCCACGCGGGACACACGTCCATCCTTGAGGGCTCATGGGGAACGCACGCGTTTCTGTGCTGGCCGGGTCCTCAGCGGGGGATGATGCACCCTGGGGTCTGTTTCCACAGTGGGCCCTGCCCAGTGGAGGGGCGTCTGTCGGCGGGACCAGGGTCGTTCCCACTGGGCGGCCTGCACCCTGGACGGGAGGAGAGGGCAGCGGGAGGGCAGCGCTGAGCCCTGGGCCAGCAGGGAGGGCCTGCCCCGCGGTCTGCAGAGTCTGTGCCTTCCCTACAGACCCACTGATCCCCTAATTCTTTACTTCGGGCTCCTCAGTATTTCAGAGGAAGGTAGACACACACATCTGCCTGGGGAGACCCGGGCAGGAGGCTGGACAGGCCCAAGGTTTGTGTCCCCAAGTAACTCCGGGACAGGCGGTACCGATGCCCACGGACTAAGGAGCATTTGTCTCAGGCCCCAGTTGATGAGACACATCGAGGACCATCCACTTGGTCTTTCCAGGACATCAAACTCAGACGCGTGACTGGGCAAAGCCAAGTAGAGGGTCTCAACCCAGAGGACAGGGCTCCCCACTGGCAGTCACACGTCAGGAGCCAGAGGACGGATGAGGGTGGAGAAATGGCGCCTCTGACGGGTTCACGAGAGGCTGGAGGGCAGGCGGGCGGGGCCGCTCTGACCCTCCCAGCAGCCCGAGCCAGGGGCTGGGCCCTCGGCTGCCTGCTCCTGGTGCCCAGGGGCTGTGACCTGGCCAGGCTTTGAGGTTTCTCTGTCCCTCTGGGACATGCTCTCCTGGGAGCAGCTGCTGGGCCTCACGGGTGCTAAGCCTCTCTGGACTCGGGACTCGAACCCCCAGGCTGGGCTTGGAGCCAGATCAGAAGGGAGGCTCCTGGGTGCAGTGCCTGCCTCCCCAACCCCGGTGGGGACCATCAGCTGCCCCATGCGGCAAGTCCAGTGTGTACCCCGGGGCCTGCATCCCCAGTCACGTGGTGACAAGTGCACCAAGCCCAGGAGAGCTGCCTCTGGCGGCACGTTAGAGAAAGTCAAAGCCCGGCACCCCTCCCACAGAAACACGGGGCGGCCTGCGCCCAGGGCATGGTCACAGTGAGTCCCACGAGGCCCAGGGCTGGGCCAGCTCCCACGCCTGAGTCAGCACCAGGAATTGGGGGCGGCTGAGAAGGGGGTCTGTCCATTCACAGCAGCTGGGAGCGCCGGGCAGTGCAGATGGGAGCTGCTTCGAGACGGCCTCCCTGGACCGTCACCCAACAGTGAGAAGTGGCCACGGTGCTGACTGAGTAAAAAAAGTGGCAAGAAGTCAGCCGCGGCCCCGGTGCGAGCAGGTCTGAGGTCGCAAACATCCCTTCTCCCTGAGCAGAAGCGCTGACAGAGGTGAGTACGCAGACAGGGTCACAAGAGTGTGGCTGCCTTCCCACACTGCCTCCCACCAGCAGTGGGGACCGCCGTGCACGGCCAGGCCCTGTGTGGTTGCTGCCCACAGACCCGGGGTGTGCAGAGCTCAGCAGCTGCAGGAGGCAGAAGACACAGCTGCTGCCACTGGCCCGGTCCTTACACGAGGGACGCTTTCGTCAAAGCCACCTGCAGCAGCGGGGCTCAGCCCCAGGGGCCCAGGACTGTCAGTCTGCAGCCCTGGCCTGCCTGACCTCTCCACGTCCAGCATGGACAATGTGCCCCATGCCCCAAGAGGACACCATCCCCCCCATCAGGACCTGGAGCCACTAGGCACTTTCTGCTCCGGGGCCACCCAATCCCTATGGAAAGTCCCCTCCAGCCCAGAGCCCAGGCTTCCGTCTGCCAGCAGTGAGTGTCTCTGGCAGCTCACACGCGGGGGCAGCCATCACCGCTGCCCGGAGCCGGGCCCAAGTGACACGCACCTGCGCAGCACAGGGCCGTCCACAGGGCCGTTCCCGACCCCGACGCGGAAGCTGACACTCAGGACAGAGTGGAGTCTGGATCAGCGCCCTCCCCGCGGAACAGGGAAGGAAAAGGAGGAGGAAAGGGGACGCCTCAGAGCACGGGTGATGGAGACGCACCTGACCGCATCTCACCTCACCTGTGGGCACGTGTGTGTGTTTGTGTGTGTGTGAAACCAACGCACCTGCAAACGTGGGGCGGGGTGGGGCAGAGCTGCCCGTCACCACCCATCTCCACCTGTCACCACCCACCTGCCCGTCACACTCCCCGTCCCGTCACGCCCTCCCCGTACCCCACACAGACTCGTGTCCCCCAGGCTCCTCCTCCAAGGGCACCTCCTGCTCTTGGGCATGTGCGCACCCGCCCCTGCAACCTCACCCCCAAAGCCCCTCCTTGGGCCCTTGCTTGGAGAACGCACAGGTATCCCCATGATGTCCGGCGGATCCCGGTCCGCCGTGGGCGGTGTCCACTAAAAAAGGTGGCGGAGCACAGACTCGGCACCAGCCCAGCTGCAGGCGAGCATCCCGCACCCACTCTCCCGCGTGACTGACAGGCCACCCAACTGCGTCACCGCTGCCTCCTGCTTCCCCTCTGACCTCCCAGAGCTCACCCGATGTCGGCGCCCGCCCGCCCGCCAGTCCAAGGCCTCAGGCCGTTTCTGGTGGCGAGCGTGACCCCCAACGCTGCACGCGCCACGCTGTCCCGGCTGCAGGTGTGCAGCTTCTCCGACGAGGACGCCTTCTGTCCGTGCAGCGGGGACGGCGGCTGCTCGGGCTGCGTGCACGCGCTGCAGGTGGGGTCCTGCTTTGGTTTCCACCTGACAACTGCTGACGCGGTGCCCAGCCCACCTGCCGGCCGGCCTGTGGGATTCATGTCACCACGCAGTAATCTGTGGTGTCCTAGCAGAGTTTCCATAAGGACCTGTTTCGGGGCTGAGGCCGCGCGCTGGACCCGGGTCAGGGCGGTGCCTGACCAGCCTGAGGCCCAGGCGGAGGGCCCCCTCCAGGCAGGCAGGTCTGCTGTGCAGCAGCACCCCCTAGGGGTCATATCTGTGGTCGCAGGTCAAATGCAGGAAGCGGGGTGAACCTGGCCTCCAAGCAGCCAGCCGTAAAGCTCCTGCGGGCCAGGTACCTGCTTCCCAGGCGGAAGCCATCCCAGGTGGGGCCGCCCCGCTAGCGCTCACCCGTCATTGAGTTTTCCGAGGTGCACAGCTGCTCGCGCAGCTTCTCCACGTCGTCTGGGTGCACCTGCTCATACAGGGTGCTCCCAAACCACTCCGACTGTGGCTGGTTCAGAACCGGGGTGACCGAGTCTGACACGTAGATCACGCGCCCCGTCTCAGCCGCCACCACGAACAGGAACCCGTCGGCCGCTTCGAGGATGAGATGCTTCAGCTCCTGGGGGAAGAACGTGGCTGTGACCGGCGCAGCACGTCCAGACCGGCGCCGCTCCCTTGCAGCGGCAGTCTGTCCTGACGCTCGCTGTCACACGATCGCCTTGGGAATCGTGGTGGCTTTCACTGGGGAAGGAGCTGAAGGCAAGCAGACAACTGCCTTACTCCCAGATGCAGCCACTGGGCACTGAGAGCGGCATCCTGACCAGCCCTCCGAGGACAGAGCGCCCTCTCTGGGGCGGGGACTGGCACCAGGGTGACGGCCCCTCCTGCATATAGACCGAGGTCTCGCTGGCGGAGCAGCGGGTTCAGGGGAGGAGACGCAGAGGAAGGAGGGGGCCAGGCTGGCCGCACTCTGGGGTCTGCGTGCTTCTCAGCCCAGAGTGTCACCGTCCCTCACCCGCCTGCCAGCCCCGGATTCTGACTGCCATTACCGTCACCTCCGGGTGTCTGGGGCGGCATGTGGGACACGGAAAGGCAGAGCTGTAGAGAGCAGAGTGAGAGGCCCTCTCCCGTGCCCTCCCGTGGGGACAGTGGCTCCCAGGCGGGTGGGCGTACCTGCTCCGTGAGGAACGACGGCTTGTAGGCGCCGTCCGTGGACTTGTTCCCGGTGCCGCGCATGGACTTCATGTGTGACACGGCCATGCGCAGGATGGTCAGCTTGTCTGGCTTGCGGGCCAGCGCGCTGCACGTGGGCACCATGTCCGACAGCTCCGTGATGTACTGTGTCATCTTGTTCCGCCGACGCCGCTCAATCTCACTGTGGTTCTCCCTTCCCGCAAGCACAGGTGGGGAGAGGAGAGTCAGAAGGGGAACCGGCCGAGGCTTCCAGGGGATGGAGACCCACTTGCGGAGAGCAGGGGCCAAGAGCAGGGGCGGGAGTGGGGGGGCAGGAGTGGGGGGGTGAGAGCAGGGGCGGGAGAGCGGGGGCGAGAGTGCATGTCAGGCACCCCACGCCCAGCAGCCTCTGGCTGGGGGAGCTGGCCCCGCACACGGTCCTCCACAGTGACAAGCGCTCTCTCAGCTCTCAGCTCTCTGCACTGACCATGTTTTCCACATGTACCTGTGGAGCTGGGCCTGGTGGGAGTGTGTACACACTCAGGTGCGCAGTGCACATACACACACGTGTATGTTATAAATGAACGGGTGTGTGCACGCCAGCTGCAGCTGCTGGCGCCTGAGCGGCGGGTCAGAAGCACCTCCAGCCCACAGACCCGCCCTGGTCGGCTCTGCACCAACGCCCTGGCCAGCTTGTAGATGGGGCACTTGGCTCAGCTCTGAGCCGCCTCGGCCCCGGTGAGCGCTCCTCCCTGGGCATCCGGGCGGGTCCAGCGGAGGACGCACTGCTTCCACCTGCGGTCGCTGCTTCGCGGCGGCAGTGCTCCCAGGGGCGAGGAGCCATGAAGAGAGCATCACACACCTGCAGCTCACGGTCCCGCCAGAGCCCGCAACACCACCGACATCTGTGACACCTGTGACACCCCGGCCCAGGGAAGGCGGATGCCCTCTGGGGGCACCCCTGGGCCTGCCTGTTCACATTGTCCTGAGATTTCAGTCATCTCAGACCACAGGTCCTGGATCAGAGCTGGGGCCAGGCAAGGAACGCTACCGTCATGGG
This sequence comes from Solenodon paradoxus, assembly GCA_004363575.1. Lineage (NCBI taxonomy): Eukaryota > Metazoa > Chordata > Mammalia > Eulipotyphla > Solenodontidae > Solenodon > Solenodon paradoxus. The sequence continues at coordinate 102,298 of RJWH01004368.1, forward strand.
GGCAAAGGCGGGGCCTCCAGAGAACCCCCAGTGAGCCCCCAACACTGCTACTACCCCAGTGCCGGCATTCAAGTCCGGTCTAAGCCCGGGAGCGCAGGGCCAGGCGGAGTGTCCCGCTGTCGGCTCCCCACCACCCGCCGCCCGCAGACAGCCCTCCAGGGTCCTGTCTCCTCTCTTCCACGGTGGACAAAGAGGCCTCGTCCTGACTGCTTTCCTACACTGCACACTGAGTCCGTCTTTGAGACAGGCCCACTGGAAGCTGCGGTCAGGCCTGGTGACCTTTTCTGTGCTCAGCCGCGCTGTGTGCAGTTGCACCAGGACAGGGCCGAAGACAGGGCCCTTCGAGGATGGAAACCAGGGGCAGACTCACCTGGAAAACTTGCTGGGACCTTCTCCGTCTTCATCGTCAAAGTCCATTCTGAAAGATCAGGACCAGAGTGTCACCAGGAGCCTCAGGGGCCGCAGGCAGCTCCCCCGAGGGCGCACTCTGGAGCAAGAGGAGAGCTCAGAGGTCCCCGCCTCTGGGACACGGCCGGTGCCCCGTCCCCGTGTGGACACCACCCACCCGCGTGCCTCTCTCCACACTTTTGCTTCATTTTGTGGTTTATGCACGGAATTGAGACACTGAGGAGCCTGGACAGCAGGAAGTTTGGGGTGACAAGGGACGAGGGGGCCACACCAGGGACAGGTGGCCCCAGAGCCCAGCTGGTCCCCACAAAGGATCCCGCGCTGACGTCCCGGCCCAGCCCGGTGCTGAGGGATGTGGGGCCACTGCGTGGGAGCTGGGCGCCGGGCAAGGCGTCTGGCCGCGGGGCAAGCACTGGGCGTCCAGGCGTCTCCAGGTCTGGACGGCGCCGGGCAAGTGCTGTTCTGGGGGATTTGCCCACAGCCCACCGGCCTCCTCCCCGGACGCGAGGTCGCTTACCCGGAGCGCCGCTTTCCTCCGCGGACGGGCATGGCCCCTGCCATCCGCACCTGGCCCGCCGCTGCCACGGGAGCCACCGGCAGCGTCACGGACCCTGGGACGTCGGAAGCCATTTCTGGAAAGCAGCGAAGACGAGAGGTTCTGAGAGTGCTGAGAAGCATGGGGAGGGGGCACCGCCTCCGCGGACCTGTCCCATGGGCCACCATCTCCGGATCGGTCAACAAGCGGCCACAGGAGCTGGGGAGACTCCTGTCCCCCGTCACTCGAGACGGGTAAGAGCCCAGGATTCTGGGACCCGCAGAGCCTACGGGCCGGGCCGCGTCGGAAGGGCCCGGCACCCCGCGCACCCCCATGCCCATCGCCACGGGAGGGCCAGCGCCTCCCTGCCGCCCCCACGCGGGTCACTCTTGAATCTGGACACTGAGGGGCTCATGGCCACGCCAGGTGCCCTCACACACGGGGCAGCCTCCCCTCCCTCTGCGCAGAGCTCCCGCCTGGCAGCGTGTGCTGCGGGGAAGTGACACCGTTTTACTGTGAGAACATGAAATATCGATGCTGCCACAGGGCACAGAGCCGCTGCCGGGGGCGAGATGGCGGGGACGCTGGGCCCGAGTGGGAGCGGTGCCAGCTCCACACCCGGAAGGTGAACGCCTTGTGAGCAGAATAGTATTTAAAATACCGGGGCCCACGCCTGGGCGAACGTCCGAGGGAGTCGCTCGCTGCCCTGTGTGGCCTCCTGTGGCCCTTGGGGACGGCGGGCACCGTCGTGTCTACCAGAGGGCGAGGCAGGTGCGGGTCGTGGGGATGCACGAGGGACCCCCAGATGCCGTCCACACCGCGGGGCCCCTCTGTGCCCCCTCGGCAGCTCGCCGGCTCCACCCTCCAGGCGGCCGCCCTGCGTCTCCTTGCAAACTGTCCTTTCCGCCCAAGACGGAGGTCATCCCTGCACCTTCTCTTTCACAACCGAGAACTCAGAGCTTGCCCAAGTTCCGGAAAGGCTGTGCAATGTATTTTCCAGGCTGGTGCCTGCTTTTCAGGTCGAGAGATGTTTCAAATGGGAGAGACATTCTGAGCGGCAGAGTTTTAGGTGAGGCTTCGTTCAGATCACAAAACGTCACAGCCCGGGGTGAACAGCAGCCTCTGCTTCCTCACAGCCTGGACGCCGAGTCCTGCCAGGCTGATCGTGCAAAGCCCCGAGGCAGCGTCCACGCACAGGAGGCTGGCCACCCACCCCTGGGCCGCGCCAGAGGTGGCCCAGCCTCCACTCAGCCCCACACCCCACATCGCGGCACCAGGTGAGGCCACTTCTGTCTGACCTGCACCTTCTGGACAGGTGTCCCCCCAGCTGGGGTGGCCGCCCACCTGCCATTAGACCACATCCCCCTCCAGTAGACCCCAGCGCCCACGCACTTGCTCTTCCATCTGCCCCCTCCCTGCCCGTCCCCTCCCCGTGGCCATCCCTTGCAGCATTCGTCCCCCCACGTCCATCCCCTCTCCCTCCCTCCCCGGCTCCCGAACAGCTCTGGGCTCTGCTATGTCCACAGTCCCCGCAGGCCTTTACCCCACACTGACTGCTCAGCCCCACGGCCCCTCCCACCCAGACCTGGTCCCAGGGTGGGGCTCCATGTCCTGCCCGAAGGGGGGGTCGCTGCGATGAGGTGGCCTGGGTGACAGCGCCAGGATGCTCGCAGATGGTGACCTCACCACCTCAGAGAAGGACATGCCGCTGTCGGGCCCAGAGGGACATTCAGCAGAGACCCCCCCAGCACTCTTCTGGGGACGGCTGCAGGCCACATCGGCCAGGCTGGGATGCAAGGCCTCGTCCACAAGCAGAGGGAGGCGCCCGGCTGCTCTGCGTGGCCCCGTGCACATTAGAAGTGGCCGGGACAGCCGTCTGGCACACAGGGGCCATGAGGAAGGCCCGGCTCTGCGACCTGGGCCCTGCAGAGCCTGGCGTCCTGCCTCGGACACGCACCGGGTGAGGTGGCTCCACGGTGGGACCGAGTCTCGGAGACAGCGGTCCCGAGCCACCCACTGTCCTGTCAGGGTCTCGGCTCCCCAGTTCACAGACGCCTTCACCCCCGGGGCCAGGCCCTTGGCTTCGGGCCATCACTGCTCTCCCCTCCTGCACCCCTTCCCCTAGGCGGACCCCACTCCAAAGTTCCCCCAGACACGCTCTGTTGGTCAAATCCAGTCAAACGCGCGGGTAAGTTTCTGTCCACAGCCCCCAGTGCCAGGCCCCGAAACAGTCCCCGTTGTGTGCGTGGGCGCCCCCTGCACTCACACCAAGTGTCACCAACAGGACAGGTGGTGGGTCTGAGGTGCCCGGGCACGCAGAGCAGAGCTGGGCAGGAAGCCGCCCCCCGCTGCAGCGCCCCCTGGGCAGTCGGACAGCCAGCGAGGGACAGGCGACAGGGAGGGAAGGCGGGGGGAGCATCAGCATGTCACACACACGCACTCACACAGGCACACGCGCTCACATGCACAGGCACATGCACACACACGTGCGCACACACACACAGGCATGCACAGGCACACGCACACAAAGGCACACACACACAAAGGCACACACAGGCACGCGCGCTCACACGCAGAGGCACATGCGCACACACAGGCACACGCACATGCACACGTGTGCGCACACACTCACACAGGCACGCACAGGCACACACTCACACAGGCACACGCGCACACACACACAGGCACACGCGCGCACACGCCTCCGGGTGCCCGAGACAGGGAAAGGAGCCCCAGGTCCCCACACTGGAAACAGATCATTGCATGCAAACCACCACATCAGAGCCGCGCCAGGTTTTAAGGATCGTTCGAATGAATGAGAAGCGAAGGGCCTCCCGAGACCCCCTTCTCTCCACGGGAGGGAGGCAGCGAAGCAAGAGAGGCCCCCGTGCTCACCTCCGGAGCCCCTCTCCATGGAGCTCGGCCGGCACCGCCCGCTCCCCGGGGCGCAGACAAAGCCGCTCTCCCTGCGCCCGCGCCCCCGGGAGCGCCGGGCTCCGCGCAGGAGGAGCTGCAGAGCGCAGGGGACGCTGCATTGGTATTCTGCTCAGATGTCATCAGATCTGTTTACCTAACTGTGGGCCATGATTCAGCCATGACAACTGTCTCGCATACTGATCAATTTATTTGCAGCACCATTTCTAACGTTAACCGCTTGGGTTCGGAGAGAGTCGTGGCTGAGGTTTCTCGTGCAGACGCAACAGACAGGAAGAACATCTGGATGGTGACGAGGACATTCAGGGAGGTGGAGGCTCCCCTGACAGCCAGCGAGGCCCCCAATCCCAGGGCCTCCCCGGGGCCCGGCAGCCCAGAGGCCCAGACGCCAGGAGACCAGGATCCGGGCTGACCGGGGCCAGCCGGTCCTCTCTGCACCCCGGCAGGCTGCGAGGTCTCCGCGGCGGCACCCGGGAGCGCTGGCCAGCGGGCCCACGGAGGACAGGCAGGCCCTGTGTCCTCCGCGGGGCCTCCAGCCTGGACAGGGCCACCTTGAGACGCCCTCCCGTTCAGCCAAGGACCTGGCTTGGGCCCCAGTGGCCAAGGACTGTGCCTCTGGAGCAGGGATGCTACAGAGCCAGCAGGGTGGACACTGGGCCACCAGGGTCACAGCCACCTTGGGTGAAGTCCAGCTTCCCAGCCCTGACTCTGTAACAAGGGAACATGACGTGGACTTGACAAGACAGGTCCCGGAAATCCCAAGAACAGCAGGAGGCTAGGGCTCCGGCAGGACGCCACGGAGACGGGCGCAGGACGGGCGGCGGTCGTGGGGAGGTGGGTCCCGCCGGCTGGAGGCTGTAGGCTGCCCCTGCGGGGATGTCGCAGCAGCACCAGGGCGGGAACAGCTGCCCCGGCCAGGCTAAGGTCTGCTTTCCCTCCCGCAAGGACCGGGGTTTACAATGACCCTTCCAGAGACAGGCCGGGCAGAAGCCCTGCACCTTTTCCTGATCCCGACGAAGCGGCCGATAACCAGGGAGGATTCAGCCCACTGTGTGCTGCAAATTGTCCTGTGCTGGGTCCGGGCCCAGACGGGACGAGGAGCGCCGGGAGCGCCGGGCGGGAACACCACAGGCCTGCCCGCTGGCGGTGCCCTGGCCCTCCCGGTGCTCCTCCCGCGCCAGACCCGATGGCCCCTCTGAGGGGGGCACCCAGCGGGAGGTGGAGCCGCTGGTCCCACCGCCTGTCCGTGGGACGGGCCCTCCCACGTCCGTTTCTGCAGGACCCACGGTGGGCGGGCGGCTTGGGCCGTGCATCCTGCACACGAGGCCGTGGAGGGAGGAGGGCACCCGGCCCAGCACCCGTTAGTTAGCAGCTCTCCTGAGGGCTGCACAGAGGTTGCAGCTCGGCCTCCTGCACCAAACAAGCCACGGCCCTCGGGCCACACTGCGCTCGCCACGTGGGTCAGCGCTGACGGTGCAAACACCGGCACTATTCACGCCACGGCACATGCAACAGACCTCGCCCACCCGGGAGTGTGGTGCCCTGACAGTGGGCCCTGCCCCGTGCCGACCGGCTGGGGGTTTGGACAGACACCGCCGTCCCTCAGAGGGAGGTCAGGGACACCGGTCCTGCAGAGCAGCTGGCCGAGAGCACCCAAGCTGGCTGCCTGTGATCAGAGCTTGTGACCAGTGCAGGCCAGGCTCCCGTGTGGACCTCAAGCCAAAAGGACCCACCTCCCTGGACATGTGGCCACGTGGTCAGCTTCTGGCGCTGGCCCAGGTCCCTCTGCATTCTGAGCCTCTCAGAGCCCTCCGGCACCTATGTCCCCCTCTCTCTGTCCGCAGAGCCACTCATCCCGCCCTGGAGCCTCGGCGCCCGCGCCCCTCCGCTATGGGTTTCTGGGCACTACCGCCCAGGGGGGTCAGCCCCAGCAGTGCCCACAGGCCCAACGGGCCCAGAAGGACCAAGCCTTATACTAATGTGACATCTATTTCTTCCTGTCATGCCCAGCGGGATGGCTGATGGGCACAGGGCTGTGGTCACTGAACACCTGACTGCGTGGTCTCAGGGTCACGCACCACAGTGCTGGGCAGGCACCACGTCCCGTCCCCTAGAGGAGGAAGGCGGAGCCCAGGGCCGAGAAGGTGCCGGGGCCCTGACGGGACAGAGCAGGAGCCCCAGGGCGTCTGAGCAAACATCACACCCTGTCATGTGGACGAGACACCACCCGCCCGCTGCGCCCGGAAGACAGCGCTGCCTTCTCGATGCGCCGCCCGACGCTGTGCCTGTGCCCTCAGCTGAAAGCGACTCCCGCCCTGGAGACGGCGAGGGACCTCGAAGTCGCGGTGCCGGAGGAGGAAGCCGGGCCCTGTGTCCTCACCCGCGTGTGGACACGAGAGTGGTGCGTGAGCTGACCGAACGGACGGACACACGACTGACGCAGCACAGCCAGGGACGCGACACGTGGCGGCCAGACTGCGCTCCTCTCGTTTATCTAATGTTTTCCCTCCTGTTCGTGGTTTCTTTGTTGGGTGCGTTTGGTTTCTACAAAAACGCCTAACAGCTGGGACAGACCCGAGCTGTTCTTGCAACGTCTGCCGCGTGGGAACCCGTCCCCACGCACGTAAACGCCGACGAACCGGGAAGCAGGGCTCACGGACGGGTTAGTCCGTGAAGCGTGTCCTGTGCTCAGTGAAAACGCAGGGGCCACTGGCCGCCCCGCCCACTCGCCAGGCCCCACACGGCGCCATGGCGTCAGCTTGTGCACACTCGCCGCCGTGCGGCTCTGCGCCGGGCATCTTCACGCCGACAGCAGGGACCAGAGTTGACGCGCTTTCACCAGGGATAAGGGCATCCTGGCCAAGGCGAGACGCCGCCACTGCCGGCCGGCCGGGTGGCAGGAAGAGGCCGGCAAGCTCTGGCGCTGCGTCCCTGGTGGCGCCGAGTCTGGGCTCCGAGTCACGGCTCATCCCTCAAACCGCCTGCTCACGTGGCGAGTCCGGCCCCGCGCATTCGGCCCCATAGGCGCACTCGCGCCTGCACACGACCCGCCTGCCACTGCAGCGCGTCACACCTGCAGGACAGACGTCTCCGTCGTCTTTCACGCAGCTGAAACTAGTTTCGCAAATTCTAATTTATGAAAAAAGTTAAGGTGTGCAAAAAGGAATACCCGCCCTGAGAAACAGCCGCCAGATGACGGAAGTGCAGCCTTTCCCAGTGGACCGTGGATGCAAGCATGTCCCTGTCACCAACACTGGCTGCGTGTCTGAATCTAGCTGTGGACATTCAGTCACTCTCAGCGCAGTCACAGAACATGCTTATCCCTGCTGCTCTGGGTCTCTGGCGCTGTCATGGGGTGCGCCCCGCCTCTGAGGCCCCCTGCTAGCCCACAGGCACCGGCACCGACCCTGTCACCGACCCTGTCACCGAGCAAAGCAAGAGCCCTGAGCGGCGCGGATTCCTCAGGCCGGCCGAGGGGCCCACACATCCCTGCGATGTCTTTGCTGTGTGCTCCTCCGAGCCTGGAACCTCCTGTGGGGAGGCTCGAGCCCGCGTGCCTGCCTGACTTTCCTCGCTTCACGGAGGCCTGTCTGCAGGGCAGTTCTGGGCTCTCCGCCGCACCCCGAAAGCATTACTCTGCGTCTGTGGCCAGAGCCGGCCCTGGAGAGAAGCCACGTGCTCATCACCGGCCCCTCGTTCCCGGTTTCCTCGTGCTGTTGGCGCTGAAACCCACCACGCAGGCCGGGGTTCGGTTCGTTGTCCGGATCCACCTCACCAGGTCTGCTCCTGAACCCCAGGCGGGTACTTCTCGGCAGTCCTGGGAAACGAGCCGCCACTGCTTGGGCACCTGGCCGGCCCCCCTGCATCAGCCGGCCCTCCCTGCACCCTGCAGGAATTCCCTGCACCCCGCCAGCCTCCCTGCACCCCGCCAGCCCTCCCTGTACCCCACTGGCCCTACCTGCAACCCACCGGC